>JBBDGP010001562.1:3420000-3574498 GCA_037952835.1 Lithobates septentrionalis
GCTGTAACCGCCTCAGGAGGAGCCAAGCCTTTCTCTCTGTAAGCCCATTGGATGGCTTGAACCACCCAAGCTGCGATGGATCTGACCGAAGCCTTAGGGCCCCTGTTTTTCCCATGGAATAGAACAAAAAGAGATTCAGACTGACGAAAAGATGCCGTAACTTCCAGGTATTGATTGAGAGTAGCTTCAGCATCGAGAGGGTGTGGATCAGGACCTCCAGTGGATTTGAAGGTAGGGAGTGTAATATCCTGGTTCTCGTGAAAGACCGAGGTAACTTTGGGATTTGACCCAAGCATTGGTATTAGGACCACTCTGTCCGGAAAAAAGGTGATGAATGGTTCCTTGGACCCCAGGGATTGAATTTCCGAGACCCTCTTCGCCGAAGTTATAGCTATCAGGAACGAAGTCTTGAGGGTTAATTCCCTGACTGAGAGAGATCTGTCAAGTTGAGCAAAGAAATCCAGGACTAACGGAAGATCCCATTTGGGGAATCTAGGTTTCCTCTGTGGCCTAAGTCTGACTGCTCCTTTGAAAAATTGCTGGACCAGAGGGTGCTTGGCCCATGCGACTCCGGAGAAAGCTGATATTGCGGAAACCTGGACACGCAGATAACTGACGGATAGTGAGATGTCCAGACCCGTCTGCAGAAAACTTAGAACGTCCTGAATCGCCAGATTATCACAGGAGTTGGACCTGGAAGACATATGGCTGCTAAATTTCGCCCAGATCCTCTCATACACTCGGTTAGTACTATTTCTTCTTGAGCTAAGGAGAGTGGGAATTACTTCATCCGGGCAGCCTAGCGCCTCCAACCTTCCCCTTTCAAAAGCCAAGCCCTTAGGCGTAGGTGATCCGGGCAAGGGTGTAGCCTCGACCCCTGAGACAGGAGGTCTGGTCTGGATGGAAGAGGGATCGGATCTCGGACACTGAGGAGTGTCAGGAGAGGGAACCAGGGCCTGTTGGGCCAATAAGGAATTATTGCTAACACCTCTGCTGTCTCTGCCCTGAGCCTCTTCAGGAACTGGAGGATGATCGGAGTTGGCGGAAAGGCATAGGCTCTGTTGAACCACCATTTCTCCGTCAGGGCGTCCACCCCATACGCTTGAGGGTCCCTGTACCTTGAATAGTATCTTGCCATCTTTTTGTTGCAGGGGGAGGCGAACAGGTCGACTTCCGGAAGGAACCCCAACGAAAGAATCCACTTGAATACCTCTTCGTGGAGAGACCACTCGTTGTTGTCTAGGAGCCTCCGAGAAAGGAAGTCTGCCTGAACATTCTGAACCCCTGGAACATATGTCGCTGTCAGATCCTTCAGGTTTTTCTGGGCCCAGGACATAATTGGCTCTACCTCTTGTAGTAAGGAGAGACTTCGAGTCCCCCCTTGCCTTCTTATGTATGCCACTGCTGTGGTATTGTCCAGTCTGAGTAGGACCGAGGAGCCTTGAATGAGATGCCGAAACGCTAGAAGTGCCTGGAAGGCTGCTCTCAGCTCCAGGATGTTTGACACTAGCCTTCTGGAGGGGAATTCCCAAGTGCCCTGAGCCACTTCCGCCAGACAGTGGGCACCCCAGCCCCTGTTGCTGGCGTCTGTTGTTATAGTCACCCAAGAAATGGGAAGGATGGAATGGCAGTTGGAGAGGTTCTCCCGTTGGAGCCACCATAGGAGAGAGTGCCTCATGGAAGCAGTAATCCGGATCAGCTGGGTCTTGCTGCCCTTCCACTGATGAAGGAAGCCCTTCTGAAAAGGCCTCATTCTCCATTGGGCCCACCTCACCATCGGAATCGTCGCCACAATAGTGCCAATGATCCTCAGGCATTGGAGAGCGTGAAGATGAGGAGTAGAAAGAGCTGGGTGGATCCTGTCTCTGACTGTCGAGATCTTCTCTTCCGGTAACGAAATGGTGCCTCTGACCGTGTCGAAGAGGGCACCCAAAAACACCAGAGACTGAGATGGGTCTAACTGGCTCTTCTCCTGGTTCAGAATCCACCCGAATTCCTGTAGTGTGGAAATCACTTGCCCTCTGTGTGCTATGAGTTGCACCCTGTCCTGTGCCAAGAGAAGCAGGTCGTCCAGGTAGTGATGTAGACGAATCCCCCTGGTTCTCAGGAGAGCTACTATTGCCAACAGCACCTTTGAGAAAACCCGAGGAGAAGTTGATAACCCGAAGGGAAGGCATGTAAATTGTAAGTGAAGCTTGCCCACGGAGAAGCGGAGAAATTGTTGGAAGTTTTCCGCGATGGGGACGTGGAAATAGGCGTCCTTGAGGTCTATGGACACCATCCAGTCCCCTTGTTGAACCGACTGTTGAATTGTGGAGAGTGTTTCCATCTTGAACCTCTCCTTTTTGATGAAGCGATTTAGATGGGTTAGGTCTATGACCGGCCTCCAGGCCCCACTCTTCTTTTGAACCAGAAAGAGGGGAGAATACATTCCCATGCCTTGCTGGCTGACTGGGACTGGGATGACAGCTCCTTGGGCCAACAAAGATTCTATGTAGGTTAAAAGTATTGTCCTTTTTTCTTCTGGTGCCGGAAGAGTAGTGGGTACCCACCTGAGTCTGGGAGGGTCGGCAAAGGTTCAGGCATGACCAGAGGAGACTGTCTTGATTGTCCAGAAGTCGTGAATTGAAGCCGCCCAGACATGCCGAAAGTGGAAAAGACGGGCCCCCACACGGTCTGCCTGAGCGGGCCCACTTTCAAAAGGATTTGGAAGGTTGCCTCTCCCCTTTCGACTCACTACCTGCAGCCTTCTTAAAGTACGATTGCCTTGACTTCCAGGACCTGGAGAATTCCCGGCCTGGCTTGTAAGTACGAGCCTCTCTGGATCGGTCTTGATATTGCCTCTTCGGGAAGGATCTTCTTTGGCCTTGCAGGCGCCTGTCCTGAGGTAGGAACCCCGACTTCCCGCCGGTAGCCCGTGTAATGGCCTCATCCAGCTTGTTGCCAAAAAGAGAAGAGCCCCCGTAGGGAATTCGGCACCATACCTGCTTAGAGGCTGGGTCAGCCAGCCAAGGGCGGAGCCAAAGCGCCCGCTTGGCGGTGACCGATGAGAGCATTACTCGGGCCGCCAGACGAATGATGTCAATCGAGGCCTCACCCAGAAAGGCCGATGCTAGCCTTAATTCTTGAATAGGTGAGTTCTTCGCTGTGTCATCTGAAATATTCCTTAGCGTATCTTGAACACTATCCGTCCACACCTCCATAGCTTTGGACAGGGCTGCCAGGGCTAAGGCTGGTTTGCAAGCCATGCCTGCTGTAAGGTACACTCTCCTCAGATCAGCATCAATCCGTCTGTCCAGAACGTCTTTAAAAGGACACTGTGTCTTCCAAGGGGAGTGTCACGTGTTTCACCAGCCTCATCACAGCTGCGTCCACCAATGGAGCTGATTCCAGATGCTTCACTTCTTCCTCCTTAAAGGGATAAAGCTTTGAAACTTTAGTAAGCATGGAGTTTTTCTTCTCCACCTTGCTCCATTCATCTGTGATGATCTCGCCCAACTCAGAAAAGAAAGGAAAGTTAACTCGCTCCTTCTTTAGTTGTTTAAAGAATTTTCTCTGTTTGGGAGGGACAGCCGTCGGATCCTCCCAATTTAAAGTTTCTCTGATAGCCTTGACCAAGGGAGGTAGCAGAGCGAAGTCAAAACCCACACAGGTATTATCTTCATCCGAGTCACTGTCAGAGTTGACCACTGAAGGGTGACTAGGTACAGAGGACTCCCAGGTGTCCTGCAACTGAGTTTCCCTCACTGGGGAATCTGGTGGTTCTGCCTGAGGGGTAACAGGCCGGACTGCCTCAATACCCTTAAGTGATTCCTTCACAACCCTCTCAACTAGGGCTTTAAGTTGTTGGTCCGAATCACCTCTCTCCCCGGAAGCTTTGGCGAAGCAGGAATCGCACAGCGATTTACCGACAGGTACTTGTGATCTGCATCCCCAGCAGACACTTGATGAGTGGCTGGAGTGGGCCACTGAGGAGTGCGAGCGCTCCTCACTACGGTGTCCTGTTTTTGAGGAGGGACCGTAATGCTTAGATTTGGAAGAGGATTGCCGGTGATGCGACTTTGATGAATCACTTCCTTTGTGCGAGCTGCGACGCTGTTCTGACCTGGAAGGGCTAAAGCAAAAGACAGAGAACCACAAACAAAACAGAGCAGTTAGAAAGAACGATCACCTGCGGAAATACACCCCCCCCCACCCGCCTAAGGACCCCCGGTAATGGGACCTGTCCCTGTACCTTGTGAGAGGAGGCTGGCCAGAGGCAGGCGGTGGAGAGCTCATGTCTTCAGAAATATCCATCTGACTGCAAGTTAATGTAAAGCAAACAAATTAACTTGGCTATGAGCCAGGGAGCGACAGCCCTCCTGTATGTAGAGCTACTTACCAGTAGCTGATTCACTGGAGCGTGGGGAAGAGCCAAAAGCAGACTGCAGGCATTCCCAGGGTCTGCAGACTAACTTCCCAGTTTAAATAGGGCGCCCCAGTGACGTCACCGCCCGTGACGAGCGAACGCCAGTGCGCATGCGCGATTAGCGGCGAATTGCCGCTATCGCGCATGCGTGAAAAACCAAGCCTCGGTTTCGTGCCGTCCGCGCATGCGCGCTACGGCTGGACACAAAGTGAAAGTAAAAACGGCGGCTGGAACGCAGGAAGAACCAGCCGCCATGCCTGCAACCACATAAACAGTAATACGAAGGGGAAAGACACACAAGGGAGAGAAAACAACAGAGAATTCCAACAGAAACTGCTGCCATGATAGCAAGGAAACATCTCACCAATCCCTCCACGATCATCAGGCCGAAGGTAAACACCGGACTTTCCAGGGGCAACAAGGGGTCACCTGCTAATAGCTGGCTATCCAACCCATGCGCGGCCTCGCCTGCCAGTGGCCAGGGAAAATGGCTTCTTCCAGCGCCTCTTCCAACGCCCCACTCCATACCCTGCTAATAGCTAGGGCTTAGCGGAGTAATGCGACTATCCTGATCCAAGTCGCAGCTCGGCCAACCTTGATCGTGGGGATAAACATCTTCAGGTAGGAAGACCAACACTAGGTCTTGCGAGGAGGACAAAAAAAGAACACGGCCGGGGGCAGGGAGCAAAGATTTATGGGAGTAGTGTCCTATAGGGTAGTAGAGGCGGGACTTAACCCACACGTTGCTGCCATGGAGTCTGTCAGGAAAGAATTGTTGCTCTACATAAAGATGGCCTAGGCTATAAGAAGATTGTCAAGACCCTGAAATTGAGCTGCAGCACAGTGGCCAAGACCATATAGCGGTTTAACAGGACAGGTTCCACTCAGAACATGCCTCACCATGGTCGACCAAAGAAGTTGAGTGCACATGCTCCACGTCATGTCCAGAGGTTGTCTTTGGGAAATAGACATATGAGTGCTACCAGCATTGCTGCAGAGGTTGAAGGGTTGGGGGGTCAGCCTGTCAGTGCTTAGACCATACGCCGCAAACTGCATCAAATTGGTCTGCATGGCTGTCGTCCCAGAAGGAAGCCTCTTCTAAAAATGATGCACAAGAAAGCCCGCAAACAGTTTGCTGAAGGCAAGCAGACTAAGGACATGGATTACTGGAACCATGTCCCACGGTCTGATGAGACCAAGATAAACCTATTTGGCTCAGATGGTGTCAAGCATGTGTGGCGGCAACCAGGTGAGGAGTACAAAGACAAGTGTGTCTTGTCTACAGTCAAGCATGGCGGTGGAAGTGTCATGGTCTGAGGCTGCTTGAGTGCTGCCTGCACTGGGGAGCTACAGTTCATTGATGGAACCATGAATACCAACATGTACTGTGACATACTGAACACATACTGACACACCTCCAAGACGACCACTGCCTTGCTAAAGAAGCTGAAGGTAAAGGTGATGAACTGGCCAAGCATGTCTCCAGACCTAAACCTTATTGAGCATCTGTGGGGCATACTCAAACGGAAGGTGGAGGAACGCAAGGTCTCTAACGTCCACCAGCTCGGTGATGTCATCATGGAGGAGTGGAAGAGGACTCCAGTGGCAACCTGTGAAGCTATGGTTAACTCCATGCCCAAAAGGGTTAAGGCAGTGCTGGAAAATAATGGTGGCCACACAAAATATTGACGCTTTGGGTATTATTTGGACATTTTCACTTAGGGGTGTAATTACTTTTGTTGCCAGCGGTTTAGACATGAATGGCTGTGTGTTGAGTTATTTTGAGGCGTCAGCAAATTCACACTGTTATACAAGCTGTACACTCACTAATTTAGATTGTAGCAAAGTGAAATTTCTTCAGTGTTGACACATGAAAAGACGTAATAAAATATTTACAAAAATGTGCGAGGTGTACTCACTTTTGTGAGATACTGTATATATGACCATAGCAGATATGCCTGTAAGGTGAAGTCTATCTCTCAGATATGCAATACGGGTACACTCATCCATGTGAACACAGATAACCACTGATGGACAAGCCCCATATATCACCATATCCACCATTAGCCAAGACTGCACACAAACCTTAGGGGATTTTCATTTTGGGAGCACCTTCCGACTTTAATATTTAGGTTCAAGAGATCTTTTACTTGTTCTGAAACGCTCTTTCCTCCCTCCACATAGTGACAGCTGAAAAAACAACAGCTGCAAGTTAATGGCAATTCTGCCTTCACTAATGCCAGCCATTTTGCTATGGCTGATGCACAACTTATGCAAAAATTTGCTTTTACCACGATTCCAAAGTTTAGGAAAAGGTTGCCAGTATAAAGCTGGACATAGATGATGTGTTTTTTTTTTCTGAAAGAAAAAAAAACAAACAAACAGATTCCTTTATCATTTCAAATAAATGGGCTGTATTGGTGTGAACCAGGGCTGATTGAACATTACCCATTCCAAGCTGAACTGGCCAAATTTTGATGGGTCTATGGCCAGCTTTAGAACCAAATATTGGTCATATATTGTCACATCTATGACACTTTATGCGTATGCTCCTGCAGCGGCCAAATTGTAATCCATTTATAGGCAGCGAGGTAGTACAGAAGTTGATCTTCCAAGATGTTGCCGCTCGATCAGAAATGCACGTTATAGTTGTATAGCTACAACCCCTGTCAGGTTTTTTTTGCTATCTGTGTCATATAGGGAGATTGCCCTTCACTCTCTAGCCCATAACCTCAACAGAAGTGACAGGAAATCTCTGCAAAATGTGGGACTCCCTGATTGTCCCCAGAGTCATCATAACTTGTGTTCCCAATGGAAACTGCCCCCTCCATCCCTGTTGTGGTGACAAATCAAAATTAGATTAGGGATTTTCTTTCACTTTCACTCTGTGATAACAACAAACAGGACAAATACAGTGGGGAAAATAATTATTTGATCCCCTGCAAATTTTGTAAGTTTGCTCACTTACAAAGAAATGAAGGGTCTATAATTTTTACCATAGTGTATTTTAAATGATAGAGACAGAATATCAATCAAAAATCCAAAAAAGACACAGGATACAAATGGTATAAATCCATTTGCAATTCTGTGAGTAAAATAAGTATTTGATCGCCCACCAACCAAAAATAATTCTGGCTCTCACAGACTGGCAACGGTATGTGCTCATGTGGTACACAGTGCTCCTAACGACAACGCATTAGGGGTATAAAAGACATCTGTCCAAAGAATCTCCTTCCATTCAAACCTCACCATCATGGGCAAGACCAAAGAGCTGTCAAAGGATGTCAGGAACAAGATTGTAGACCTGCACAAGGCTGGAATGGGCTACAAGACCATCAGCAAGAAGCTTGGTAAGAAGGAGACATTATTGGCAAATGGAAGGAATACAAAATAACTATCAATCAAGCTCAGTCTGGAGCTCCATGCAAGATTTTGCCTCATGGGGTAAGGACCATGATGAGAAAAGTGAGGGATCAACCCAGAACTACACAGGAGGAGCTTGTGCATGAACACAAGGCAGTAACACAATACGCCTCCATGGATTAAAATTCTGCAGCGCCCGCAAGGTACCCCTTCTCATGAAAGCACATGTACAGGTCCGATTGAAGTTTGCCAATAAACATCTAAATGATTCAGAGAAGAGAAGGATTGGGAGAACATGCTGTGGTCGGTCAGATGAGACCAAAATTGAGCTTTTTGGCATTGACTTGACTTGCAGTGTTTGGAGGAAAAAAAATTATAACAATGACCCTAAAACACCATCCCTCCAATCAGGCACGGAGGTGGAAACATTATGCTTTGGGGCGGTTTCTCTGCTAAAGGTAGAAGCTGACTTTGCCGCATTGAGGGGCCAATAGAAGGGGCCAAGTACTGTAAAATCTTGGATGAGAACCTTCTTCCCTAAGCCAGAACACTGAAGGTGGCATTGTCATGAGAATGACAAAAACATACCGCCAGGGCAACAAAGGAGTGGTTCAAGAAGAAGTACATTAAGGGCATGGAGTGGCCTAGCCAGTCTTCAGACCTTAATCCTATTAGGGAGCTGAAAATTTGAGTTGCCAAGAGACAAGCAAGAAACCTTAAAAATTTAGAGAAGATCTGTAAAGAAGAGTGGACCAAAATCCCTCCCGAGATGTGTGCAAACCTGGTCACCAACTACAAGAAACGTCTGACCTCTGTGCTTGCCAACAAGGATTTCTCCACCAAGTACTAAGTTATGATTTACTTGGGGATCAAATACTTATTTTACTCACTAAACTGCAACTCAATTTATAACATTTGTTTTGTGTGTTTTTTCTGGATTTTTGATATTCTATCTCTATCATTACAATGCACCTATATACAAAACTACAGCTAAAATTGCCTTCCAACACAGATATTTCTTCAGGGGCACTGCATGCCTCAATAAGCCCTTAGGCTGGGTTCACGCTGATCCGGTCTGCCGCATCGCATGTCATTTGTACAGGAATCGCACAGGATTGCTTTACAAATGACATGCGAAATTCAGTGCGGTGCAAATTAAGCCATTCATTATGTAACTGCCTGCGATTCTGATGCGGTGCAGGATCTGCACAGGAATTGCTGCGGCTCCCGCACTGCATCTGTGTGAACCGGGCCTTAGGGTTTACATACACATTAAATGATGTAAAACTTCACTGATGTAAACACATGCAAATGAGTTTACATACCTCATGCATTAACTCATGCAAACGGATGTAATGTGTTACTGCATGTAAAAGGACTTAAACTGAAAAATTTAAAAAGAAAAACTAAACATGGCGGTTTAAGACTCAAATTTTGCACATACATTTTAGGCAAGGTGGGCGATGCTTTAGGCTGGGTTCACACTTGAGAATGCAGGGGGTCCGGTGCATCTCCATTCACCGTTTCAGGTCTGATTTCAGCCCAAATTTTGGGCTGAATTCGGACCTTAAAATGGACCAAAAGATGCACAGGACTCGCTGCGGAGATGTGTAAACCCGCTCCATAGAGAGACGGTCACAATCTCCTGACATGCAAATTGGATGCGGGGAAACCCACGCAATATTGTGAACCCAGCCTTAATGTAAAGATGGATTTGAAATTGATGAAAAAAATACAAAAAAAACTATGGCATGCAAATACAGATTTTGATATTTTGATCAATTTTTTTTTTTTTTTATTTCAGGCAGATTCTGCCACAATACCTTAGTGCAACCATGTCTTCTCAATCTATACAAGAAGAGGTGGCGAAAATGGGGGAAAAACTTCTGACAAAACTAAGTCGAATGCCTCAGGCAGATACTGTGGAAATAATTTCATTCACCATCATCATTGTTTTTATTGGTGAGTAAAATGAATGATTATTTTGGTATGTTCATGCTGCTTATTACTATATAACTATTCTACAACACAAATTTGTCCTCATTCATGTAAAAGCATACCTCTCGCTTAAAGTGGTTGTAAACCCTTACATCTACCCAATGAAGTGACAGTCCTCAGGTGATACACTGAGATTCAACAAATCCTGCTACATAAGTTGTACCTGTTTATCTGCAGTCTTCTCTTCTCTACATCCAAAATCCAGCCTTTATAAAGTTTGCCTGAGCTGTCAGAAAAAAGGGGGCAGAGATCTGCAGAGATCTACACTCTGCAGAGCTCAGTGAGGGTGGCTCTGAGGGCTGATTGGAGGGAAGGGACACACTCCCCTCCACACATACACACACAGGAACAGAGCTGAGGCTGTCAATCAGCTGGAGATCCCTCCCGTCACTTTTTTTTTTTCTTGGTTTGAGGAACACTTGTCAGAAGTGATTCATACTGATAGCAGAGGGTTGAAGCAGCAGATAAAAATACCACTTAGTGCTCTTAATTGAGACAAGTACACACTATAGAGGGATATGCTTTGTTCATATTTCATGTCTGCAGTTTACAACCACTTTAACTACTTCCCACCCGGCCAATGTACATAAACGGCCGGGTGGGCGCTCTCTCCTTCTGAGTGGACGTTCAGGAACGTCCCTCAGAAGGAGCGGGATCGCGCGCGCGCGTGCCCGCGCAGCGGCGCGATCCCGATGCGCTCGTGTCCCCCGGACACGGCGCATCTCGGATCGGCAGGAGGGCTCTGTGATTGGCCCTCCTGATCACATGACGGCCGTGTCCAATCACAGCCGTCATGTGATGTAAACACAGCCGGTTGCTAGGCGATCAGCTCTCCTCTCCTCACACGGAAGTTGTCGCTGAGGAGGAGAGGAGAGGGGATCGCTGCAGCCGGCTGATGATCAGTGAGTATGAGCTGTTTTTTACAGCTTTTTACTCACTGATCACCAACCTAGTGTCAACACACATGTAAATACATACATGTAAAACACACACATGTCCCCACATAATGTAAAACACACACACATGTCCCCACATAATGTAAAACACACATGTCCCCAAAACACATGTCCCCAAATAATAAAAAAAGCTGTCCCCCACATATGTCACACTAAAATCACATGTCCCAATGGTAATCTGCACACATATGTACGTGATCACCTGCACACATCTGTACATGATCATTTGCGTACATATGTCCGTGATCACACAAACCAATTATTATACACTTAACAGGATTTTTTTTATCAAAAACATGTAGCAGAATACATTTTGGCTTAAATTTATGACAAAATTCGATTTTACTGGATTTCTTTTAAAACAGAAAAAAGAAAATATTGTTTTTTTTCCAAATTTCCACTATTTTTGCGCTTATATCGCAAAAAAAAAAAAATGGAGTCGTGAATAAATACCACCAAAAGAAAGCTCTATTTGTGCGAACAAAATGATAAAAATTTTATTTGGGTACAGTGTAGCATGACCGAGTAATTGTCATTAAAAGTGCGAGAGCGCTGAAAGCTGAAAATTGGTCTGGGAAGGAAGGGGGCGAAAGTGCCTAGTATTGAGGTGGTTAAAGACTCACTTTCTGATTCAAGTACAAGTCTGTGAAAAAAGGTACTAACCCACCACTACAAATACTTGCATTTTCGGTGACCCCTTGCAGCTCCTTCCCCTGTCATAGCTTGCACCACAATACCTGATGTCACCCACTACATCATATGACAGTATTTAGGCCTAGCAATGGGCTGCTAGACCCAAGCACTGTCATATAGGAGGAGGTTACATACTGCCCTATACCCAGATGCATATGGTATTTTGCAGCAGCTGTTTATGTGCATTACATAAGTTACTTACTATCATAATCTAGAGAATTCACAAAATAAACAATCACTAATGCTAGAGTGCTTCTGTGCTGCTTTGTGTTAACTTTTCTGCCACTTAGTCACTATAAAAAAAATATGTATTTTACTCATTAGAATTACCCCCGCCATGTTGTTTCCAGGAGGTATGTTCTTTTTCATCCTGTGATAGAGATAGGCGTAATAAGTGAGGGATGCAGACCTCTGGGTATGTTCTACCAAAACTGACATGTTCTGCAGAAACAATATTGCAACAGGGCCTACATTTCCTAATACCTAGACTTTTACAGCTGCCACAGTAATAAGATAAGTGACAAGGATAGAGGGCTAACAAAACAAAAAGGTGGCGTTTATCAACCTTCCAAAAAAAAATCACTAACACTTCGTTTGAAAAAAAAAAAAGAACCACTTTAGCTGTCACTTCTTGCTGTGCGTTAGAAAATGAAAGCAGGTTGTTGCAATAGGCAATGTAGCAGATTCCAGTTCTGGTCCAGTTCTTTGCTCCAGATTTATCATACAAATCCCTACTATAATGTTTTATATAACACATCTTTCAACAATTCTTTGCTAATCCACACCAATACAAACAATACAGTGACTGTTTTCTCTTCCACAGCCGCAGTGTTGGTGGTTGCAATCATAGCGTGTTCCGGCTGTTGTTGCACCAATAAGAAGCGTCGTACAACCCGGGTTCAGCCAAAAGCTGAGGTGTGAAATGGAACAAGAAGCCTTTATCCAAATGCCTTACTTTACCACTTGGATGACTCTATCAAGTGCAATGAAAAGAAATGTGGACTTCAAAGTGGCATAAAATTAAACACTGGACATTTTTTCTACACAAGTTTGAAAGGACTGCAGCTTTGTACTATTATATCCACTAACATAGTTCTGAGAAGAGTTTGGAGCCAATGAAACCAAACCACAACACAAGCCACCTACTGGTACCAAAGACCACTCCATTATTCCTAAGATCTGCCCTTCTTCTAGGCTTCTCAGGGAAAACATATATATTACCAGATAACTCCTATGCTTTAGGCTCAAACAAAAATGACAAAGGTAGGCTTGCTATGTATAGTGTAATGCAACCAATTAAATATGTTGTATTACCAGAAGAACACAAAGGTTTCAGGTCAATGTCATCACTGGGTTTAAAACCAACTTTATTCTTGCTGCCGAGGCCCACCTTAGAACAGCACCCACTCCAACGGGCTTAATTGTAGAGACTGCTCTATACAGAATCGATGAGTAAGCCCATAAGGGTGAAACGCATCAGTGTAGGGTGGTTTTTATGTCAGGACTCAGCAGCATGTAAGTGTGGCTTGAATACATTTTATACCCAATGATGTCCTCAGTGTCTGGCCTTCTTGCTCTTCTGGTAATATGGACGCATGGAGTGAGCACGTGCTTGTTGACAAGCACCTGATTCACCTGTGACTGGAGGGGATACCAATGTTTATAGAGGTGTTACTTGCAATTATTTAAATATGTGCCACAAAATCTGTAAATAAACTTTATTCTTTAGAGGTTTTTAAACTATCTGTGTTGTGATAATCTATTCTAGACTCATTTATATCTCTGATAGAGAAAAAAAAATGTAAGTTCTTCTTTGAATAGGACCTGTCTCAGATATCACCGTCTACACATTTCTTAAGCACTTTCATGAGTGTATATCTATTTATGGATGTGAGCATTCAACAGCAGTCTGTAAAACTGCAGATTAGAGACAGTTAATTTTATCTACATGCGCCGTTTGACCAGGCTGCATTTCCATTACTGGTGTCTAAAGGCACACTGCCTTTGGTGCCCAAAAGCAACATATCTCTGCTAGTAGGATGCATTTACAATGGATTTTTCTTTGGGGTTTTTTTGCCCTAACTTGGCCTAGAACATTGTGATAATGTGTACAAAGAATATTGGACCATTACACAATCCTATATGGTCAAAAGAATGTGGACCTTTCCATTGTTACAGTTTACAAAGACATCTTATCCCTGGTACGCACAAAAGTTTTTTTTGGTTCAGCCCTGTGGGTTGAATGAAAAAAAAAACATACAGATCGCCATACTAACACATCCGATTTTAGTGCAGTGATCTCCCCACTGAGCTATTGTGTTCTGACAGGGGACTGCCCCTTTACCAGAACACAGTGATCAGTGAAGGGATGCTGGTTTTCCAGCAAGCTCGTTCGACAGATGCTGGTCGTTCTGTTGGACAAAGAGCTGTACACACGGGCTGAAAGCTGGCTGATTCCTGCACAACTGATAGTTTTCAGATGATTTTCAGCTTGTGTGGACCCAGCTTTAGATAAGTTGGGTCTTCCATCCTTGAGGCAACAGTTTGAAGAAGGTACTTTTTCTTCTTCAGCAAGTCTGTGCCTCGTGTACACATCTGAGCTCCATAAAGGCATGGTTTTGTGAGTTTAGTAGGAAGGAATATGAAAGACTTGCACAGAGACCTTACCTAAACCCTACTGAACATCTTTGGGATAAACTAAAATGCTAGTTGAAGGCCAGGTTGTCTCATCCAACATCAGTACTGTACATGACTATACAAATGCTTTCTCACAAATTCATATATACTGTAACATTTTGTGGAAAGCCTTCCCAAATGAGTGGGGATAGTTTTTGTTACCAAGGGAGGGTGGGCACTTTAATGTTTGCAGGGTGGTGTTCCTCAAAATGAGTTGTGCAGGTGAAAGCTCAGCAATGTCCACCAGAATAAAGAAAAATATACGTGGAATGGCAGAAGAGCCCTTATGGAGCAGTAAGTTGACAGTCTTATTGGGTGTATGTGGCGTTCTAAATAGGATAAAAAAAATGGAAAAATAAAGGAATCGCGCTAGTTAAATGTGCAATTTTACATACATGACATAAGTGAAAAAAATATATACAATATGTGTAAAAGGAGGATAAATGCATGTACCAACTGCATATAATCCACAATAGTGCCTCATCAAATGGAAAAAGAAAGAAATAAAATGAAGAAGTGACTCCAAATCACCCATAAATAATCAAAAAAAGTCCAAGTGATAAGCAATGATTGATCCGTGAAAACCAGAGAAGATCCACCACCGGGAATAGAAGGGGTTACTTCTTACCGAATGGCCATGATCCCCCACTACAGAGGATCACAGCTAGCAGGTAAACTTTAAACCGGCTGTGGGAACTTCTGTCAGCATCCACTAGGGGTCATCACACCGTCAACAACAACAGCAGAGCTCGTGGCAGAGATGCACCATAAAACACAAAAGGGAACTGACATAGCGTAAAACCATAAGGATTTATTGAATTTCGTATACATAAAATGGACACTTACAAAGATCGAGAGAATAGATAGCCTTAAGTCCGATTCTTTGGCCAAATAAACACAGGCAAACCCGTCCTACTGGAGTACAGCACAGCTTGGAGGTGACGTCAGCGCGTCGTCTGGCTCTGCCCTACGCATTTCGTGACATCATCACATCTTCCATCAGTGCCCCTGGAAGACGCGATGTCACGAAACGCGTAGGGCGGAGCCAGACGACGCGCTAACGTCACCTCCAAGCTGTGCTGTACTCCAGTAGGACGGGTTTGTCCGTGTTCATTTGGCCAAAGAACCGGATCTAAGGCTATCTATTCTCTGGATCTTTGTAAGTGTCCATTTTATGTATACGAAATTCAATAAATCCTTATGGTTTTACGCTATGTCAGTTCCCTTTTGTGTTTTATGGTGCATCTCTGCCACGAGCTCTGCTGTTTAGAGGTCGACCGATATTGGTTTTTCTCTGGCCGATGCCGATATTTAGAAATCGCGGTGGCCGATGGCCGATATATGATGCCGATTTTTTTGGGCCGATATATTAGGCTGATTTTTTTTTTTCCTTCATCTCATAAAATCTAACAGTTAGACCCCTTTCACACTGGGGCGTTTTTCAGGCGCTTTTGGGCTAAAAAATAGCGCCTGTAAAGTGCCTGTAAAACGGCTCTCCTGCAGTCTCAGTGTGATATCCCGAGTGCTTTCACACTGAGGCGATGCGCTGGCAGGATGTTAAAAAAAAGTCCTGCAAGGAGCATCTTTGGAGCGGTGTATACCTCTCCTCCATCACTCCTGCCCATTGAAATGAATGCGCACCGCTGCCGAAGCGCCTGCAAAGTGTTTCGGCAGCAGCGATTCATGGGCGCATTTAACCCCTTCCTCGGCCGCTAGCTGGGTTATAAGCGCCCCGCTAGCAGCCGAATAGCGCCGATAAAATGACGGTAAAGCGCCGCTAAAACTAACAGCGTTTTACCGTCAACGCCTGCCCGCTCCAGTGTGGAAGCAGCCTTAAGTGATACAGAAAATTTTACATTTAAACATTTATTAAACAAAACAAACCTCCAATCAGTTCACTTGTATGTATAATTTAGATTAAAAAAAAAATAACTATATCTTAAATATTAAATACACAAAAACAGGTAATCAAAACTTTTGGACGAAAAAAAATGGGCTAACTTTACTGCTTATTTTTTTATTTTTTTTTATTTTATTCGTGTATTTTTTTTAAAAAAATTGTGCTTGAAAGACCGCTGCGCAAATACCGTGTGACATAAAATATTGCAACAACCGCTATTTTATTCCCTAGGGTCTCTGCTAAAAAAATATATATATATAATGTTTGGGAGTTCTAAGTGATTTTCTAGCAGAAAATACAGGATTTTTACTTGTAAGCAACAGGTATCAGAAAAGATTGAGTCTTTAAATAGTTAAACTGAGAATTTCTACACACAGAGTTCAGCTCATTGATAAAAGAATCTGAAGAGATACAATGTATCTTCTTATCAGACTTGGCAGGCTGCCCAGGGAGGAGAGAATCCTCTCCACAGATAACCTCAGGAAACTTGCACTGACTTCTATTACAGAAGTCATTTGCAAGTCCCCCTGAAGTTATAATCGGCTTTTTTTATCAGCACAATCAGCCGATGCCGATTAAGTAAAAAAAGCCAAATATCGGCCGATATATCGGTCGACCTCTACTGCTGTTGTTGTTGACGGTGTGATGACCCCTAGTGGATGCTGACAGAAGTTCCCACAGCCGGTTTAAAGTTTACCTGCTAGCTGTGATCCTCTGTAGTGGGGGATCATGGCCATTCGGTAAGAAGTAACCCCTTCTATTCCCGGTGGTGGATCTTCTCTGGTTTTCACGGATCAATCATTGCTTATCACTTGGACTTTTTTTGATTATTTATGGGTGATTTGGAGTCACTTCTTCATTTTATTTATTTTTCTTTTTCCATTTGATGAGACACTATTGTGGATTATATGCAGTTGGTACATGCATTTATCCTCCTTTTACACATATTGTATATATTTTTTTCACTTATGTCATGTATGTAAAATTGCACATTGACCTAGCGCGATTCCTTTATTTTTCCATGTTTTATTCTTACAATTGATGTTTATTGTTGGAATTGCTGCTTTTTTCACCATTAATTGTTCACATATTCTATAGCGCAGTTTTTATCTCTGTTTCTAGGATAAAAAAAAATGTTTACATTTGATGACAATGCAAATAACCTAATGATAAATGCAACATTCAACATACGAGTGTGGAGAATACCCTAGTCTTAACATAGTAAGTAGGCGGTAGCACTCAATGCATCAGAAAACCCAACCCTAGACTTCATAGAAGACATCAGGATGGGGCAAAACGTATTAGTATTGGTAACCATGAAAGGCTCGAAGGCGTTATTCTTTGTAAGCAAACATTTAGTTTTTACACAACATGTTTCATAGCTGGGACACCACTTCAACAACTTTATCAGTGTTACACAGAGCTTCAGGACTTCCTGGTTGTTGGCCAACCATTGATGAATGTTTGGATCAATGTATGCCCAGCAGCCATAAAGCACTGAACCACTGTGTGGCACCAATAAAAACTGATGAAGTTGTGTATCAGCCATAAAACACATGTTTTGGTGTTGTGCCAATGCAAAGCTCTGCCACTATGTAAAAGTACAGAAAAGGGACAGAGGGTTTGCACTAGGGTTGCACCGATACCACTTTTTCAAGACAGAGTACAAGTACCGATACTTTTTTCAAGTACTCACCGATATGTATTACTGGCACTAAATGTGCAGCACTGATGGGAACTGATGAGGCGGCACTGATGGGGAGGCACTAATATGCAACAATGATGGGCACTGGTGAGGCGTGCACTGTGTCAGTAGTTTTATTTATTTATACTACAAATGTTATTTTTTACAATTTATTTTCTTCATTATTTTTTACAGCGGCCCCTGTTCATTCATAAACTGAAGCATCGTAAACACAGTGATCACTGACTCTGTGCATACAGAAAAGGAAGGAGTCGGTAAATGATTTACTGGCTCCTTTCTCCGCTCTCCATCCTGACAGATCCAGGACAAGGGGGGACTGGGGGAGGCCCCGGAAAGCCGGAGGAGGACTCAGGGAGCCAGAGGAGGACACAGGGGACAATTGGAATGATGGGTGCGGCAGTGGGGGCAGTTCCAAGTACCGATCTACCTGCAGGAGGGAGGAGGAGAAGTGGCTGTCAGAAAAGCTATAAAAGGGAGATCAGTGCTTGTAACTGCACCCACCGCCGCAACGACCGTCTGTGAGGCTGCCCAACCCCCCACCCCCCCCCACCATGTGGAGGACGCTGGGTGTACTGGCCTCCTGCCGGGAGGTATTGGATCAAGCATCGCAGCATTTGCATAAGTACTAGTATCGGTATCGGTGCAACCCTAGCACGTATGCAGAGTGCGGAGCTCCTGAGCAGAAAAAAAAACTTCTGGTTTTCTCCAGATTTTGGCATTTCCGGATTGGATTCAGGAGTTTGGAGATTTTAAAGAGTTGTGCAAGGAAAGACATCTCCAACCCAGTGTCCTAGTTTTGCAGAAGACCAGAAAGGCTGTGAGTGCAGGTGCACACAGCCCTTTTAATGACAGGCTTGGGCAAAGCTCAGAGCTCCCATCAGGAGACAGGTGTGCTTTACACAAGAGACAGCACTCCATGCTAGGAGGAGAGATTCCTTGTCCACAGGACTGGGAGAGTCACAGTGGCTAAAACAAGTCTAGGACTGAGAGAGCCAGGATGACTAGGCAAGTCCAAGGGACTGAGGGAATCTGGAGGTCTTGGAGGAGTAAGAGATAATGGGGTGTCAGGCGAACCCCTATCTAGAGGCCAAGAAGTGGGTCCCTGTAGCTGGGTGCTGCAACCGAAAGGGCTGAGAGAGCCAGGAGAGCTAGGGAAGCTTAGGTATTGTGTAAGATGGTCGGAGGGGCCAGAAGCCAAGAGCCAAGGTTTAAGGCCCAAGTAGCAGTGCTACAAAAGAAAGAGCCAGGCGACTCGATATTATTGTTTTGGCAATTTAAACCCCAGCATGGGTAACTATTTTTCCTCTTGACCTTTAAGTTTGTTTAATAAATTGGGCCAACAGGCCCTAAAACACAGTTCAAACCGGCATGGACTCACTAGAAATTCTTCTACCACTGAGCTAAAAACCCCAAATATCACAGTGTAATAAATAAAAATGTTTGCTCACCAATTATGAGGACTTTTACTCTTTCAAGAATACCACCCTGCACAACCAAGGGTGCCTCTGCCATACAAGCCCTTGACAGATTTTTTTTTTCCTGCACTAACAAGACCATAGTTTTGCAATGGGATGTCCAAAAGGCTCATATAGGTGTGCTGATCAGGTGTTTACAAATTTTTGTCCACATAGTGTAGGCATATATTAGTAAAAAACAGAGGTACAGTATCTAATAGGGAAAACATCTGGATGAAAACTATACTGCTAAAAGTCACTCCTTTACCCCTGCTGTGGAAAGGAATGTGCTTGCTGTGCCAAAGGAAAAATTCAGCTCGTTTGGCTGGGCTTCTCCTATGGGTCACAGAAGTGCAAATGCTTTTTGCACTCCTATGACCCGTTTTCAGCAGAGAGCAGTCTGAAGTCCCCTCTCTGCTGACGTAGCACAGATCAGCCCAGGCACCGCGTCATCCCGACTCTGGAAGTCTGGATCCGCCAGGCGCCTGGACTGATGGCCATCTCAGCCTCTCAGCGAGCCTCTGAGACAGCCGCTCCCCACCCCTCCACAGCCCAGCGCTCCAGTGAGCATGGAGGAGCAGAGCAGGAGAGCTGCTGATTGACAGGCAGCAGCTCTCCACACGGGGAGCCGAGAGAACCGAGCCATCGGCAGTGTTCGGTGGCTCGGTTCTCAGTGCAGAGACGCCAGGGGACAGATGCAGCATTGGTCCCATACTGCATCCACCTAGTTAAGTATAAAGGGAAAAAAAAAAAAAAAAAAACGGATTCCCATACTTCTCCTTTCATGTACAAAACTGTGCCATTACACAATTAGATGCATGGCATTTATAGTACAAAATCACTCGAAGTAGTATGTTTCCTGCCATCATATAAATTCAAGGAGAGCCTTATTGTAACTACACAGAATTTATAATTCTATTAAAGCCCAACTACAGCTAAAATATGACAGGAGGACAGAGTACTAATCTGACAGAGATTACAACCGCTCTCGATTTTACTCAGAATTCATATTTTGTTGCAGTCTGTGTCCCCAAATAGGAAGGTTTCTCATCATTTTCTCGTCAGGCAGGAAGTGATGAAAAACTTCCCCAATTGGGGCACAGATTGCAAATGAAACCTGACAGAGGTTCTAACCCTTCTCCACTCTGTCCAAAACGAATCCAAATGTTTTGGGTAGAAATGGGCTTTTCTATACAGAAAATATATAAAGAAAAGCAAGACAAGAGGTAACAAAGAATGCAAATGCTGTAGATACAATTGGTGGTTTTCTAATGCATGATACATCGACATACTGTCAATCGAACTGGTGTGTTTGCAAAGTAGGTCATAATTATCTTTTTTTAATGTCCATTCTCAGCAGGTGTCTGTTTTTGTAGGAAAAGAGTTGAATAGCAGGCGCTAGCCTGAACAAGTAGAATATCTATTCATTTTATAGTTGTGTTTTCAGAGAACAATGCCAAAAGCCAAGAGAAGTGTTAAAAGGGACAACATTAGGGCTGTGGTTGCACAGGAGGCTGGAAATGTTTGGCAAGAAATGTATATGTGTATCTTCATTTTATTATACCTTAAATCTAGTTGACAGTTGTCAACAAGTAGTTAAAATGCTTGCTAATAAAAGATTACAATCTCATGTGAAGTTGCAGCCCTGCTCAGTATGACTAATTCACATAACTCTGTCTCAATGTAATTTCACACAATTATTTTATTTATTTTTTTTTACACACAAAAAAATTGTTTTCACCGGTTCATAAATTTAAGTGAGGATTTAATGTCCAGAATAATCAAAAAATCTCCTAAAAATCAGGGACTTCATGGGAATGAAGCCGTACCTAATGGCATGCACTCTGCACTCAAAAGTATAATGAATTTTTTAGTAAACAAATAGAATGTACCAATACTTTGCAGTGCGATTGGCACCAATACAAAAAAAAAAATTGGGGCACAGAGCACTGCAAAAAAAATCGCATGCAATTTAACCACTTAAAGACTGTCCACTGCATATATACTGCGACAGAGCGGCTCTATTGCGTGAAACAATGTACCTGTACGTTGTTTTGTACATGATATACTGTTTCCGCGTGCCCGCTGCACGCCGGGGGCGCACGCGTGCGGGTCCCGTGGACTCGATGTCTGTTGGCCACCCACTATCGCTCCCCAGAGAGGCAGAATGGGGATCTGCCTATGTAAACAAGGCAGATCCCTGTTCTGACAGGGGACAATACTGAGATCATCTGTTCCTAGTAATCGGAAACAGCGATCAGTTGTCCCAGTGAGCCCATCCCTCACACAGTTAGAACACACACTGAGGGAACACCGTTAACCCTTTGAACGCCTCCTAGTGTTGAACCCTTCCCTGCTAGTGTCATTTATACATTGATCAGTGCATATTTTTTTTTAGCACTGATTACTGTATTGGTGTCACTGGTCCCTAAAAAGTGTCACTTATGGTCAGATTTGCTTGCCGCAATGTCGCAGTCCTGCTAAAAATTGCATATCGTCACCATTACCAGTAAAAACAATAAAAAAATGTAAAGTCCCTTAAAGGGGTTGTAAATCCTCGATGTTTTTCACCTTAATGCATTCTATGAGTAGTGCATTCTATCTGTAGTGCAAACTGAGCCCGGTCTTTCCAGCAACAAGAACGAGCACACTAGCTCCAGCCGCGTGTCTTGGGTCCTCATTGGATAGATTGATAGCAGCAGGAACCATTGGCTCACGCTGCTCTCAATCAAATCCAATAACGCGGGAGTTGAGGGGTGGGGCCGAGTCCTGTTGTCTGTGTCAATGAACGCAGCAGCAGGACATCACAGTAAGTTGCCAATTGTCTGAATAAACCTATGCTTTATGTATACTGCACTTAGAGTGACGGACTGATTTGTGTGTTTTTTCCAGTGCAGAGCTTCCTTTATCTCCTGGAAGCAGCCATCTTATTGCCAGTCATTGCTGAATTTGCCTTGTCTGTGTCCCATGGTGTGAATAACCACCCATGTTGTCACTCTGAATGTAGCAGAATACAATTTGGCATAAATTTCTGAAAATTATTAGCAAAATGTTATAACAGAAAGATAAACGCATTTGTTTGCAAAATTTTTGGCCTTTTTTTTGTTTATTTAGCAAAAACTTAAAGCGGTTGTATACCTTTTTTTAAACTTTTACCTACAGGTAAGCCTATAATAAGGCTTACCTGTAGGTAAAAAAAATATCTCCTAAACCTGTACGGTTTAGGAGATATTCCCCCTCGCAATAAGCCGCTGACTGCAGCGGCGCATTCGCACAGGGGATTCTCGGCTGAAAGCCCGGCAGCCGCCAGACTTTGCCGGAAAAAAAGTCTCTCGCGCGCATGCGCGGGAGTGACGACATCGCGGCTCCGGCCACTCACGGTGCTGGAGCCGCGATACCCAGAAGGCACGCCGAGGGGAAATGTCAGCTCCCTCGGCATGGACAGGGTGAGATGCCAGCGCCTCATTCTTAGGGAAGTATCTCATAATGAGCTAGTATGCGGTGCATACTAGCTCATTATGCCTTTTCTCTTACAGGTGTAGGGAAAAAAAAAAAAAAGTCAGCGGGTTTACTACGGCTTTAAAAACCCAGTGGTAAATAAATACCACCAAAAGAAAGCTCTATTTGAAAATGATAGAAATTTGATATAGGCACTGTGTGGTGTTGCATAACCGTGCAATTGTCATTCAAAGTGTGACAGCCCTGAAACCCTGAAAGCTCAAAATTGGTCTGGGCAGGAAGGGGATAAAAGTGCCCTGTATTGAAGTAGTTAAAGGATAAGTGCACCTTTTGACAAAAAATTATAAATGCACATTTTTTTGCAGGTAAAAAATAAATGTGCATTTATTATTTTTTGTTTTGGGAGCCTGTAAAGCATGGCACCAGCGAATTATAGCAGCAGACACGGGGAGAAGATCCCCAGTTTGCTGTAACAGTGGGGATCGGGGTGGCGCGGGGGGCCAGTGCATTCATAACATGTTACATATTACACCCTGAATATGGGTGTAACATGTTAGGAAAGGTGAACTTATCCTTTGAGGTGGATATAGCCCAGCCAAAACAGTGATGCAAAAAGAAGGTGGCTGTCCTAGGAGTCATTAAAAATAATATCACACTGATGATGCAGAGACACGTGTGGTGAACAGTTTACAGCCTGTGGGTAGATTGTACAATAAGCAATGCAATTGGGGGAAGAAACTGATGGTTCCAAAAAGAACATAATAGTAATGCGAGTCTCAGTGGAACCTTCAGTTGCATACAAATACTGGGACTCAGTACAACATGGTAGAGTACAAGTACGTGAAAGCCTTACGAAGGTCATCTTGTAAACAGGAAAAATACAGCAAGTCAGAAAAGGGGGAAAATGGGAAAGTTAGTTGTGATACATAGGAACTAACATCAGAGATCTTCAGAAGTAGTGTGGAAATATATAGTGTTGAATCTTAAACTGATTGTTAGTGACGGGTCACACTGATGCGAGTTCATAACGAATGTGATGCGTCAAAAACATTCTAAATTCGCATGTCATCCATAAAGTCATTGTTTTCAATGACCGTCGTTCACATACATGCGTTGCGATTGACCTACCAATGCGATGCGATAAAAAAAAAAAAAAAAAAAGGGTCTTGTGCGAGTTTACAGCGTTGCGTTGCGAATTTAGCCTCCATAGACATCAATGTAAATCGTTCTGGAATCGCATTGTTGGTTCAGATATGTGCGAATTCCACCACACTACTCTCCACAAAAAACAGGAAATACACAGGAAGTTAACATCTTTTTTTTTTTTCCCATTATGATTCCATTGGCTAGAACATCAATCGCAGCTATGACCAACTCCTGAAATTTGCGGTAAAATCGCACCTCACACAGGACAAATAAAAAACAGAACAAATTCACAGCGCAGCAGTGTGAACCGGCACTAAAGGCTCTTTTTTTGCTATAGAAAATAACAAGCATGTTATACTTAACTGCTCTGTTGCAGTGGATTTGCACAGAGCAGCCCAGATCCTCCACTTCTCAAGTCCCTCTTCTATGATCCTGGTCCCCCCTCCTGTTCAGTGCCCCCATAGCAAGCAGCTTGCTATGGGGGGGCACAAGCTAAGTCACAGCTCCCTGTGTCCATTAAGACACGGAACCCGGACCTGGCCCCACCCCCTCTATGCCCTGATTGGCTAGCTGACTTTAATTGACAGTACAGGGTGCCAGTGGTGCCGCTGCGGTGTCTCAGCCAATCAGGAAGGAGAATCTCAGACGGCTGTGACACTCACAGACATCGCTGGACAGAGAGGGACCACAGGTAAATCTTAGGATGGCTGCTGCATGCAGAAGGCTTTTTATCTTAACCACTTGCTTACTGGGCACCTAAACCCCCCTCCTGCCCAGACCAATTTTCAGCTTTTTAGCGCTGTCACTCTTTGAATGACAATTGCGCAGTCATACAACACTGTACCCAAATGAGATTTTTATCATTTTTTCCCACAAATAGAGCTTTCTTTTGGTGGTATTTAAACCCCTCTGATCAAAAAAAAACGTTTTATATTTTGTTAATACATTTTGCAAACAGGTAATTTTTCTCCTTCATTGATGTAGGCTGATGAGGCTACACTGATGGGCACCAATAGGCTGCACTGATGGGCACTAATAGGCGGCACTAATAGGCGGCACTGGTGGGCACTGATGGGTGGCACTAAAGGGCAATAATAATAGGTGGCACTGATAGGCAGCACTGCTAGGTGACACTGATGAGGCACCGATTGGCACCACTGGTGGGCTTTGATAGGTGGCACTTGTGGGAACTAATTTGCTTTGGGCACTGACTGCTGGCATTGGCAGGCGGTACTGGTGGGCACAGAGGCTCTTCCTCTTTGAGACCGATGTCGCTTCAAACAGAAGCTGGCGATCGGCTTATTTTTTCTTCTCACGCTGTCAGCGTGAGAAGAAAAAAAACGATTACCGATCCTCTTTTTACATCACGTGATCAGCTGTCATTGGCCGACAGCTGATCACGTGGTAAGGGGCCGGGATCGGCCCCTTACTCGAATCTGTGATCACCCGAGTCTCATTGACTTGGGTGATCACAGCGCGCGCCCCCTTCAGGGGGGCGTGGCAAACTTTGAAAGGGGAGGACGTCAATTGACGGCCTCCTGGCAAAGCAGATCCACACTGTAGCCGTCATTCGGCTATAGCGCGGATCTGAACAGGTTAATGCATAGAATGTATTAAGATAAAAAAAACTTCTGCCTTTACAACCCCTTTAAAGTCTTGCAAGTTTGAATGTAACTAGTGATACAAGAAACAGAGAGAAGAAACGATACAGCACAGCTTCAGAATATACACTCACATTGACCTTGTCAGGTGCTCTTAGGAGCTAGTCTGCTGGAGATATAGCCGACGATCTGTGTATTCTGAATATAACGTCCCCGCTAAACCTATTAATTTTCTTTTTTGTTCAGCCTACTGTCTGACAGAAAAAAGTAGCCATGTATGACCAGTTTTAATGTAATGTAGAACATGCAAATGCTTGAATTATAGCAAAACTGCAGTGTTTGTCGGATGCTATTAAAGTGAACGTTTCCCCCACAACAGTAATAATACATTTTACATGCACCTCTCTGTGCTGCTTCCAAAACATCTTCTAGTCACCTGTTAACCAGTTCACAACCATCCCATAGTAGATTTACTGCTACAGGGTGGCCATTCTGTGAAGAATCACATATACAGTTGTGTGAAAAAGTATTTGCCCCTTTTCTGATTTTTTATTTTTTTGCATATTTTTGTCACACATAAATGACTCAGATCAAACACATTTTATTATTACACAAAGATAACTCAAGTAAATACAAAATGCAGTTTTTAAATGATGGTTTAATTTATTAAGGCAAAAAAGCAGTCCAAACCTGCCTGGCTTTATGTGAAAAGGTAATTGCTCCCTAAACCTAATAACTGGTTGTGCCACCCTTGGTGGCAACAACTGCAATCAAGCGTTTGCTATAACTGGAAATGAGTCTTTCACATTGCTGTGGAGCAATTTTGGCCCACTCTTCTTTGCAGAATTGTTTTAATGCAGCCACATTGGAGGGTTTTCAAGCATGGTCGGCCTGTGTAAGGTCATGATACAGCATCTCAATTGGATTTAAGTCTGGTCTTTGACTAGGCCACTCCAAAACCTAAATTTTGCTTTGGATATAAGGGGGTTGGGAGTCTAGTCCCCAGCCAGGTACTCACCAAAAAGCTACAGGGCAATTAGACTATCTCCGTTCAATGCAATTATATCTAAAGATTAGATATATATATAAGGGGGTTGGGAGTCTAGTCCCCAGCCAGGTACTCACCAAAAAGCTACAGGGCAATTAGACTATCTCCGTTCAATGCAATTATATCTAAAGATTCCTGGATGATGGTACAACCTTTTAATTGATCCTATAAACCTATGAATATTGTTTGTAGAGGCCATTCATAATCTTCCTAAATTTTGCTTTGTTTGAACCATTTGGAGGTGGACTTGCTGTTGTGTTTCGCATCATCGTCCTGCTGCATAAACCAAAGTGCACTTGAGCTTGAGGTCACGAACGGATGGCCGGACATTCTCCTTTAGGATTTTCTGGTGGAGCTCAGAATTCATGGTTCTATCAATTATGGCAAGTCGTCCAGGTCCTGAAGCTGCAAAGCAGCCCCAGACCATCATGCTACCACCACCATGTCTGACTGTTGGTATGGTGTTCTTGTTATGAAATGCTGTATTAGTTTTATGCCAGGTGTAAGGGGACACACACCTTCCAAAAAGTTAAATTTTTGTCTCATCAGTCCACAGAATAAAAGTCTTGGGGATAATCAAGTTGTTTTTTTTTAAATGTGAGATGAGCCTTTGTGTTCTTTTTGGTCAGTGGTGGCTTTGGCCTTGGAACTCTTCCATGGATGCCATTTTTGCCCAGTCTCTTTCTTATTGTTGAATCGTGAACACTGATCTTACCACTTAGCAAGTGAGGCCTGCAGTTCTTTAGATGTTGTTCTGGGCTCTTTTATGACCTTCTGGAAGAGTCATCGTCATGCTCTTGGAGTAATTTTTGTAGGCCGGCCACTCCTGGGAAGGTTCACCGCTGTTCCAAGTTATCTCCATTTGTGGATAATGGCTCTCCCCCCGTGGTGCACTGGAGTTCCAAAGCCTTAGAAAACCCTTTGTAGCCTGATACATGTTATGATTACTTTGTTTCTAATCTGTTCTTGAATTTTTTTAGATTGTGGCATGATGTGTGGCTTTTTGTGATCGATTAGCATGCTTCACTTGTCAGACAGCTTCTGTTTATATGATTTCTTGATTCAACAGGTCTGGCAGTACTCAGGCCTTGGTGTGGCAAGTTAAATTTAACTCAGCTTTCCAAAAAAATTGTGGTTAATTACAGTTCATTCATGATTCAGCATGGCAGGGGGCAATTACTTTTTTACACATGGCCAGACAGATTTGAACAGCTTTTTTCCCTTAAATAATAATTTAAAAACTGAGTCTTGGAATTACTCTGGTTATTTGTGTTTAATATTAAAATTAGTTTGATGATCTGAATCATTTAAGTGTGAGAAATATGCAAAAAAAAAAAAATCAGGAAGGGGGTAAATACTTTTTTACACAACTGTATATACACATATACACATGATCCTGCACTTCCGCATAGGGGCACACACCGCTTATGTTGTGATTATTCACAGCAGAAACAGATCAGCAGGTGCTGGCCAATGGATGTCCACTGGCACCCGCTGATCGTCGAGGAGAAACACAGGGCAGAGCTCTTCATTTGTAAACATTGCAGAGTTCCGTCCTGACAACAGGGATGTGATGGATTTTCTTTCCATTCAAAGCAGGGAAAGAAAATCCATCACAACCCTTAGTGAAAGCAGCACACATAGTACACAAAAACACTGATTATGCACAGAATTAATGGTTTGACCACCCTGGATGTTTAACTCCTTCCCAGCCAGTGCATATTTTTAGTACTGATCACTGAATTAGTGTCACTGGTTCCCCACAAAGTGTCAGTGTCAAATTGGCCGCTGCAAAATCGCAGTACCACTTTAAGCCGCCGATCGCCACCATTACTAGTATACAAAAAAATAAATAAAAAATAATAATTCTAGTATATATGACCATAGTTTGTAGATGCTATAACTTTTGCACAGACTAATCAATCTTATTGGGATTTTTTTTTTACCAAAACCATACAGCACAATACATATTGGCCTGAATTTTTTGAATAAATTAGATTTTTTTTACATTTTTTATTGGATAGGTTCTATAGCAGAAAGTAAAAAAAAAAATTGTTTTTTTTTTGTTTTGTTTTTTAAATTGGTGGTCTTTTTTGTATATAAAAAATACACAGTGGTAATTAAATACCACCAAAAGAAAGCTCTATTTCTGGGAAAAAAAATTACATAAATTTAATTTACATAAAGTGTAGCATGACTGCGCAATTGTCAATTAAAGTAACAGTGCTGTATAGCAAAAAATGTCCTGTTCATGAAAGGGGGGTAAATCTTCCGGAGATCAAGTGGTTACATAAAAGAAAAATTTTACTTACATTAAAAGGAGAAGTCCAGCCTGAGCTTTTTAGGCTGGGCTTCTCCTAAGGGTCACGGGAGTGCAATTCGTTTTGCACTCCTGTGACCTGTTTTCAGCGGAGAGCGGTCTGAAGTCCGCTCTCCGCTGACATCACTGCAATCAGTCGAGGCAGTGTGTCATCCTGACTTAGGAAGTCTGGATCTGCCAGCAGCCTTGACTGATTGCAGTCTCGTTGGCTCAACGAGCCGCTGAGACGGCCGCTCCCCACCCCTCCACAGCTCAGCACTTCAATGAGCGTGGAGGAGCAGAGCAGGAAAAATGCTGACAGTCAGCAGCTCTCCACTCGAGGAGGTGAGAGAACCGAGCCATCAGCGATGTTGAGTGGCTCGGTTCTCAGTGCAGAGATGCCGGGGGACAGCTGCAGCATCGGTCTGATGCTCCATCCACCTAGGTAAGTATGAATGTCCCAAAAGAAAAACCCCAAACTTGTCTTTTAAATGGAATTACACTTCTTGGTTTCTTGAGGCACTGGTGACAAAGCCCTAGTCTTACAGCAGCAACCTGGGAAGGTTATGTTATCACTGCATTCCAGAGTTGAGGAGGTGAGCTACAATAAAATTCAGGAAGTGTTAGGAGAAATAATCCTCTGCCCTTACTGAAGATGGCCACAGGCATAAGGGTATTTAACATAAACACACCAAAAGCATTCAAAGAAACAAAACTATACATTTAAAAATGAATGTAATTTTTAACTGCCATTTCATATTGTTTTTATAGGTGCCGTTATTGTATTTTTTTTTCAAAACGAAGGTGAAGGTCTGCTTCAATGGCTAAAGATGCAGTTTCACTTGCTGCCTAGAAATGCACTTTCTACTGTATGCCTCAGAGAAGCGGACAATGGCTACATGGTATTCTTTTCACTGTGGGATTATATCACAGCTTACTTATTTCCTTGCTTTGTTTTCTTTCTTCAGTATTAAGGGGGTGCTGGGGAGGCTGCAGCACACACAGAAGGCTTTTTATCTTAATGCATAGACTGCATTAAGATAAAAAAACACTTCTGACTTTACAACTCCTTTAAAGGTTGTTAGGGTTATTTTATTTATTTATTTTGTTAGGTTAGGGTCATGATTTGGGATAGGGGTTGGGGTTATTTTAATAATATTTTTTTTTTATTTATTAATGATGATTATGTATTTTTTCATTATTATTATTTATTGTTATTAAATTATTGCATTTGAGCAGAAATAAACACTCAAAAATGTGAAACAGAATGTGCTAACATACAAATCACATGTTTTTATGCACGTCTATGGAACAAAAAAAACACTTCAAAAATGTGATTCAAGCTACAAAAAGAGCTCCAGAACTTTGAGCCTCAAGCGACTTGTAGCGGAACCATCTCCATACAGATAACTTTTCTTCTCCTACAGCATTTTGGAGCTTCGAGATTCAAATGTACAAAATGCTGAGATGTGAATGGGGCCTGACTCAAGAGTAGTGAAAGCAAGAAAAAGGGTCATGACAGCAAGGCAACCTACATTTTCAGAAATAAGCCAGTAAAAGTTTCCTTTAATATGCCGCACAATGCAGCAAGTTGTCAGTAAATAATCCTGGAATATACACGTACCTTTTGAAAAAAATATTAGATTCCTACAAATCATGTGTTCATAAAGCACATCAGTATAGTCTACGGTTTTAGAATAATACAGAATTATGTGCAGGGGACCGAAGACCCGACTGAGGTTTAACCCCTTCACCCTGACATAACGCATATATGCGGCCTTCTGCTTGTGATTACCCCGGTACCGTTTTTTAGTGCCTGCGGTTGACTTTCTTGTAGTAACAACCAATGCGGCTGATCAGCCGCTCGGCTGTTAAAAGAAGCAGCAGGAGGGGACGGCCCTCCCCTCCCACCGGCCTCCACCACCCGACTGGGAGGCCTGAGCGACCAGCATGCATGTCTATCGGCTGGCCAGAGACCCGAACAAAGCAGGAATCGGCTTTGATGGGGTCTCAGATCAAGTAACCCGGAAGGCGATGTCATGATATCACTTTCAGTTTACTAGAGCCTTAAAGAGGAGCTTGACACAAAAAAGGGAAGCTCTGCTTGTTTTCTTCCTCCCCCCCTCCGCTGCCACATTTGGCACCTTTCGGGGGGGGGGGGGTGGGGGGGGGGGAGGAGGATACCTGTCAAAACCAGTTATCCGCTCCCACTTCCGCGTAAATTCGACGTATCGTTGTGCGGCAATCTATGAAACTTCCGGACCCTAATCCGCCCCCCCGCTGCATTCTGGGAGACACTCAGGTCCCAGAAGACAGCGGGACCACTGAGAAAGCACAGCGCGTCTTGCGCATGCTCAGTAGGAAACAGGCTGTGAAGCCGCAAGGCTTCACTTGCTGTTCTACTTAGCAAGAATGCCGGCACCTGCACCTGGAGCCAATAGCTCCCTGGACAGATAAGTGTCCTTATATTAAAAGTCAGCAACTACAGTAATTGTAGCCGATGAATTTTAATTTTTTTTCACCCAGGCTGAAACTCTGCTTTAAAAGGTGCCAGATTTTAAAAAAATGTCAGTATTCAAAATTGAAATTTTTTTGGGAAAGTGTAATTTTTCCCAAAAAAATGTGTTTAAAACTGCTGCGCAAATACAGTGTGACATAGAATATTTCAACGAAAGCCTTTTTTTTTCTCCATGGTCTCTGCTAAAAAAAGAATATATGTTTGGGGTGTTCTAAGTAATTTTCTAGCAAAAAATACTGATTTTCAAGCAACAAGTGTCAAAAAAAGGCTTAGTCTTTAAGGGGTTAATAAGCCTTATGTTTATATATACAAAGCATATATATGCTTATGTGAACCATAAAAAGCCTTAATATATATAAACATATGTGAACCAATGTAAATTACGTCACAATGCAAAAGGTATAAAGCTGCCGGACCAGCTGTATTATGTGAAAGGGTGTTTCCTTTCTCTGTACAGTATTTTGCGATCACTTTGTGGGTGCGGACACAGAAAAAAGAACAAAGCTGGAAGGAAATTATGCATTCATTTCATTGTCAGGCAGGTTGGCACTTGCATAGGGTTTTCCCCAGAGAATTAAAAACAGAGTAACTATATATGTAATAGGTTGTATCAAATATACAAGCACTGGCACAATAGACTGAAATCCTGCAATTACAGATGTATAGTTGTCAAGTACTGGTCAACGTGTCCATAGACTCCAACATTTAAACTCATAAAGGATTCTTTACAGTTGCAGTGTGTCCCTCTCAAGTCTCGATGCTTAAGCCTAGTACACACCACTAGTTTTTTTTTTTAAGAAACTGTCAGCTCCAGTCAGAGTCATTGTAACAACGATCCGATGTTAGTACAGCGACCTGCTGCTCTATTGTGTCCTGATAGGGGGACGGCCCCCGCCAGAACACTGCTGGTTTTCCAACATGCTCATCCGATAGAAGCCTGTCGGACCGGCTGCCATACACATGGGCTGTATATGTTGTATATGTTGCAGCGTTGAGCCTCACTACAGGCAGCCTGTCAAAGTCTGTGGGGATAAACACTGTACCATATGGTACACAAGTCTTTTGTGTTCCATAACCTTGTCCCTGAATGGACAGGACCCAAGCACTAGTAGCACTAGGTGACTAAGAAGCAGCATGAGGAACCAGTCAGTTGTGCTGCAGAGCATGCTGATGGTAGAAGAGAGGAGAGCGAAAAAGAAGAGCTCAACATTATGCTGATTCTATCCTTAGGCCCCTTTCACACAATCGGACTGATAGGGTCCGCCTATCCATTTTGCAGGTGGACAGGCCGCCCGTTGCCCTCTATTTGGAGATGGATGTCAGCTGACATGCATCTGCTGACACCCGCCTGGCATCAGATCCGACAAAATCCGCTGAAAACAGACAGATGGTGATACGTTCGCCATCCATCCAGTGGGTCGGATCAGATCAAAAATCAGATGGAAACAGACAAGGAGTCCGTTTCCATCCGCATGCCCCATAGGGGAGAGCGGTATCTACTATGCAAAGTGGACAGGACCTGTCATCCGCCTGCGCAGCAGGGATCAGCAGAGAGATCCCACCACTGAGCAGGCCGATTCTGCTCAGATGGATCTGCCCCCTGTGAAAGGGGTCTTACTGTTTAATCACAGGCTAGAGAAGAAACAAGACCTGTAAGTGCTACCTAACTGCAGAAGAAAAAAAATCACATCAAGGTTTTGTCATGACAGAGCTGTGCTGTGTGGTAGGAGAGTAAATCTCAGTACTGGTTAGACCAAAATACTAATTCTTTGGCAGATAGATCCATATATGTATTTGATCTGTGTATTTAGTCATTTGCTAAGTGCCTGGAGTTCAGAATTAAAGATACACTATATTACTAAAAGTATTGGGACACCTGCCTTTACACGCACATTAACTTTAATGGCATCCCAGTCTTAGTCTGTAGGGTTCAATATTGAGTTGGCCCACCCTCTGCAGAAATAACAGCTTCAACTCTTCTGGACAAGGCCTGGCTCACAGTCTCCTCTCTAAGTCATCCCAAAGGTGTTCTATCGGGTTGAGTTTAGGACTCTGTGCAGGCCAGTCAAGTTCCTCCACCAAAAACTCGCTCATCCATGTCTATATGGACCTCGCTTTGTGCACTAGTGTGCAGTGATGTTGGAACAGGAAGGGGCCATCCCCAAACTGTTCCCGCAAAGTTGGGAGCATGAAATTGTCCAAAATGTCTTGGTATGCTGACGCCCTAAGAGTTCCCTTCACTGGAACTAAGGGGCCAAGCCCCTCAAATGATCTGGTGACAGGCAACGGCGGCAAGGAACAAGCTGCATCTGGTGGCAGGCGACGGCGGCAAGCGACAAGCTGCATCTGGTGGCAGGCGACGGCGGCAAGCGACAAGCTGCATCTGGTGGCAGGCGACGGCGGCAAGCGACAAGCTGCATCAGGTGGCAGGCGACGGCGGCAAGCGACAAGCTGCATCAGGTGGCAGGCGACAAGCTGCATCAGGTGGCAGGCGACGGTGGCAGGCGACAAGCTGCATCAGGTGGCAGGCGACGGTGGCAGGCGACAAGCTGCATCAGGTGGCAGGCGACGGTGGCAGGCGACAAGCTGCATCAGGTGGCAGGCGACAAGCTGCATCAGGTGGCAGGCGATGGTGGCAGGCGACAAGCTGCATCAGGTGGCAGGCGACGGTGGCAGGCGACAAGCTGCATCAGGTGGCAGGCGACAAGCTGCATCAGGTGGCAGGCGACGGTGGCAGGCGACAAGCTGCATCAGGTGGCAGGCGACGGTGGCAGGCGACAAGCTGCATCAGGTGGCAGGCGACGGTGGCAGGCGACAAGCTGCATCAGGTGGCAGGCGACGGTGGCAGGCGACAAGCTGCATCAGGTGGCAGGCGACGGTGGCAGGCGACAAGCTGCATCAGGTGGCAGGCGACGGTGGCAGGCGACAAGCTGCATCAGGTGGCAGGCGACGGTGGCAGGCGACAAGCTGCATCAGGTGGCAGGCGACGGTGGCAGGCGACAAGCTGCATCAGGTGGCAGGCGACGGTGGCAGGCGACAAGCTGCATCAGGTGGCAGGCGACAAGCTGCATCAGGTGGCAGGCGACGGTGGCAGGCGACAAGCTGCATCAGGTGGCAGGCGACAAGCTGCATCAGGTGGCAGGCGACAAGCTGCATCAGGTGGCAGGCGACAAGCTGCATCAGGTGGCAGGCGACAAGCTGCATCAGGTGGCAGGCGACAAGCTGCATCAGGTGGCAGGCGACAAGCTGCATCAGGTGGCAGGCGACAAGCTGCATCAGGTGGCAGGCGACAAGCTGCATCAGGTGGCAGGCGACAAGCTGCATCAGGTGGCAGGCGACAAGCTGCATCAGGTGGCAGGCGACAAGCTGCATCAGGTGGCAGGCGACAAGCTGCATCAGGTGGCAGGCGACGGTGACAAGCGACAAGCTGCATCTGGTGACAGGTGACGGTGGCAAGCTGCATCACGTGGCAGGCAACGGTGGCAAGCTGCATCAGGTGGCAGGCAACGGTGGCAAGCTGCATCAGGTGGCAGGCGACAAGCTGCATCAGGTGGCAGGCGACGGTGGCAAGCAACAAGCTGCATCAGGTGGCAGGCGACAATTTTTTTTTTAAACACACTGTGACCAGAGTAATGCAATGTTCCCATAGTAACATTGCACTACTCTGTGGAAGTAATGGGAATTACACATTATGTTTGCATATAGCAATGCATTACTGCAAACTATAAACTAAGCAATAAGGATGAGCTCAGGCGTGTTCGCACACCCCACGTGCAGAGCCCGCCAGGAAGTCGGCACTGCGCTGCGCTAATCACAGGCAGCGAGACATTGTCCCGATGCGCGGCTGCAGAGATCGGGACAATGTCTCGCTGCCTGTGATTAGCGCAGCGCAGTGCCGACTTCCTGGCGGGCTCTGCACCTGGGCTGTGCGAAAACGCCGAAGCTCATCCTTACTAAGCAAGCATTTTACTGAATGAAACAGATTCCTTCGGTCTGTTTTGTTTTGATTAGCTGTGATTGGTCAGAGCTAATCACCTGGTACAGATGGGCTGTGATTGGCCTTGTCTGTACCATGTGATCACACTGACCAATCACAGCTAGCAACACAGTTGTATTCAATAGATGGCACAAAAGGAAGCCATCTATTGTTTACAACTGTCATGTAACCTGCTGTGATACGTCACAACGATCACATGGTACTGGCAGCTGGTACTCGGATCCACGGGACACAGTCGGTGACAGATCGCGCTGCTGTGCGGCCCAGCGGCTGCGTGATGGGCGCATTATTACAGGTCATCATATGACGCCCAGTCAGCATAACTGAACCACCGGCCGTAAATCTATTAGCTAGGCAGGAAGGTGTTAAATATAATGCACAATACTGGTAAACTATTATACTGCTAATGTAATGCAATTGTAATGCCTTATATTACCTCTATCAGCAGCACCTTCTCTGGGTTCAGGTGCTGATCTCCCCTGCACAGTGACAGAGGGTGAACATAATTACAAAAGCACCAACTTGTGCAGAAAACGGCTTTAAACATACCTGTCAGTCCATTTGCAAAACTTCACTCTGTAGCAGAACTCCTGAAGCTGATCCAATTCCACAGATTTAGGTTTGTGGAACAGAGTGTGCCCTCCACTGGCTGTCGTGGTACCTCCCACTACCCTTATGCGCTTACTGTTGTCCTGATGTGACTAGTGGCCAGCAGGGAAAGCCACAGAGACCAGAGGGGGAATCCTCTTTTTTGACCAGCCCAAGGAGTTGAACTGGATCAGTGCTGGGAGCTCTGCTACAGAGTGACATTTTAGCAAAGGCCCAATGGACAGGCCAATTACTTCAGCTTCATACATACAGTGAGAGAAAAAAGTATTTGATCCCTTGCTGAATTTGTACGTTGGCCCACTGACAAAGAAATGATCAATCTATAATTTTAAAGTTGTTGTAAACTCTGTTACACCACTTGTACCTACAGGTAAGCCTGTAATAAGGCTTACCTGTAGGTACTGTAAATATCTCCTATAAACTTACAGTTGAGGAAATATTCACTATATACGCTGCTGCCGACGTCATCAGCACATGTGCACTGAAGAAACAGCCCGCTGGTGACGTTTTTTTCAGGGCCTGTGCCATGACCGGCGGCTCCCGCACACATGCGTGGGAGTGACGTCATCGCAGCTCCGGCCAATCACAGCGCTTGAGCACACAAACCCGAAAGTAACTCTGGTGAAAGATGTCGGCCATGTTCTCAGATTCAGGGCATCATTCTAAGGTAGAGTATTTCATAATGAGCTAGTATGCGACGCATACTAGCTCATTATGCCTTTGTCTTGCAAGTTTTTTTTTCTAGTTTTTTTTTCTAGTCTTTTTTTTGGAGGTTTACAACCTCTTTAATGGTAGGGTTATTTTAACAGTGAGAGACAGAATAACAAAAATATCCAGAAAAACGAATTTCAAAAAAGTTATGGATTTTAATGAGCTCCCAGATGTCTTCTATACAGGTAACGAGTTGAGATTAGGAGCACTCTCTTAAAGGGAGTGCTCCTAATCTCAGCTTGTTACCTGTATAAAAGACACCTGTCCACAGAAGCAATCAGATTCCAATCTCTCCACCATGGCCAAGACAAAGAGCTGTCCAAGGATGTCAGGGACAAGATGGTAGACCTACACAAGGCTGGGCTACAAGATCATCGTCAAGCAGCTTGGTGAGAGGTGTGAAAAAATGGAAGAACCACAAAATAACTGTCAATCTCCCTCGGTCTGGGGCTCCATGCAAGATCTCACCTCGTGGAGTTTCAATGATCATGAGAACAGTGAGGAATCTGCCCAGAGCTACACGGGAGAATCTTGTCAATGATCTCAAGGCAGCTGGAACCATAGTCACCAAGAAAGCAATTGGTAACACAATACGCCATGAAGGAATGAAATCCTGCAGCGCCCGCATGGTCCCCCTGCTCAAGAAAGCACATGTACAGGCCCTTATGAGGTTTGCTAATGAACATCTGAATGATTCAGAGGAGAACTGGGTGAAAGTGTTGCGGTCAGATAAGACCAAAATCGAGCTTTTTGGCATTAACTTAACTCGCCGTGTTTGAAGGAGGAGGAATGCTGCCTAAGACCCCCAGAACACCATCCCCACCGTCAAACATGGAACCTCCATGCACCTCCAAGGCATTGAAAATGGGTCGTGGATGGGTATTGTCATGCCTCCTTTAATAAGGCTTGTGATTTTCCTATTTACCCTTTGATTTAATTAGATTGCTCTATGCTGCCATCTAGCGACCATTTTGCATAACTGCGCTATATCTATTTCATGTAGTCATTTAGTATAGCTGGCTAGTTTTGGTACATGAAAGCCTCCGTACTTTCTATCCCATCAGGCCTTGCATCAGCTTCCTCCACCATTTTCATCTTTTCCTACCATGGAAGCATACACATCTGCTGCTAAGCTCTACGTTAGCCATCCGGATCCATCTTCGGTATGTTTACTAATTGTATCTTCAGCTAGATAGATAGATAGGTAGGCACTAATTGTATGATTTTTATTAATTTTGTCTGTATCTGTTACAGTTTTACTCTATCTTATATCAATAAAAGTTCAAAAGGATTCTGCGCCTACTGGAATGCATTGGTATGAGAGGAGTTAACAGTGTGCCCGAATACACCTCAGTCACGTGTAGTGAGGGGCATAACAGTAAAACGAAGGCTTCTAAGCACGGCTGGCATACAGAACAGCAGCAAAGCAAAGGCTTCTAAGCACGGCTATCATACAGAACGCCAGTAATACAGCAGTGTTATCAGCTTCCATATAGCTGGACACCATGTCACAGACAAAGTCAGAGCACTTCACAACAAGGTCAGAAGTTTACTCCACGAGCACAAGGTCAGTGAAAAGCGAAACAATTGCCATTGCCCGCGCAAAGGCGCAATCTGCAAAAGTAAAAGCTGACTTTGCGGTAAAGGAGGCCAAAATAAAAGCTGCATTCGCCGAAAAAGAAATAAAAGCTGCGGCCGAGATGCAACTTAAATTAGAAAAGTTACGTATGGAAACTGCATTGGAGGAACTAGCTGCAGAGAAGGAGTCAGCGGCTGCTGCGGCCGAGGCAGACATCTTAGAAGAACTTGCAAAGCCCACCAGTGAGCGGCTCAGCAACGTACTTGAAAGAAAATCCGTTCCTGACGACGGTACAGAGCGTACCTCAGAATATGTGCGGCGACACGCCGAACCAGACAGCTGCCCACTTACAGCACCGAGAGCAGAATCAACCCCTGCCATTCACATGCCTTACGTCAAGCAAGAAAGTAAACCCGCACTCAGTCAGTTTTCAGCACATTCTGCAGCCAGGCTATCAAAACACTACGTCACAGTTGACCAAATCGAAAATGAAGAACGACGGGTTAAAAGACACAGCGACTGTATCTCTGATGACCGCAAATACCCACCAAGTTCCTGGCACAACAGAGCGCCCCCTGGCTACTCACACAACAATCAAGGTATGTCAGATTTCTTCAAGTTCTTAGCACGACGTGAACTGTTAGCAAAGGGACTTGCAAAGTTTAACGATCGCCCTGAAAGTTATAGAGCATGGCGTTCGTCCTTCAGAAATGCAACTAGAGACCTTGAGCTAAATGCAAGTGAAGAAGCCGACCTCTTAGTCAATTGGCTGGGGAATGAGTCGTCAGAGCATGCAAGGAGAATCAGAGACATTAACATTAATTACCCAAGCAGAGGGCTGAGCATGATATGGGAAAGGGTTGATGAATGTTACGGTTCCCCAGAAGTTATAGAAAACTCTCTTTTTAAAAGAATAGATGACTTTCCCAGGATTCCTAACAAAGGCTACCAGAAGCTGAGAGAATTGAGTGACCTAGTGACAGAACTCCAAATAGCCAAAGCAGAAGGAGACTTGCCAGGCCTTGCCTTTCTGGACACAGCCCGTGGCGTTAACTCTATAGTGCAAAAGCTACCTTACAGCCTTCAAGAAACCTGGATTTCACGAGGCTCCAAATACAAGCAAAAGCACAATGTCCCCTTCCCACCATTCTCTTATTTTGTGGACTTTATTCGCTATCAAGCAAAGGTTAAAAATGATCCTAGTTTTGACATCTCATCATCTGACTCTGCTTACCCTAGGTCAAGTAAGCCTGCTCTAACCCGCAACTTCAAAGACGCACCTGTTGCAGTACGCAAAACAAGTGTATCTCCAACACAGGATCCAAGCAGAGAGTGTCCTCTTCACAAGAAGCCTCATTCGTTGTCAAAGTGCAGAGGTTTTAGAGAAAAGACTCTCCAAGATCGCAGAACCTTCCTCAAGGAAAACAGACTTTGTTACAGGTGCTGCGCATCAACTTCTCACCTTGGGAAAGACTGTAAGGTGAGCATCAACTGCTCTGAGTGCAACAGCTCAGAGCACAACACAGCTCTACATCCAGGGCCAGCGCCATGGACTCTTACCCCCTCACCCACAGTGGACGAGCACGGCGGGGAGCAACAAGACACAGTACCTCCTGTAGTTACACCCCGGTGCAACCAAGTCTGTGGAGAAGGTCTGTCTAACAAATCCTGCTCTAAGATTTGTCTTGTCACAGTTTACCCCACGGGTCGCAGAGAAAAGGCAGTGAAGCTATATGTGATCCTGGATGATCAAAGCAACAGATCACTCGCCAGCTCAGCCTTCTTTGACACTTTCAAAATCAAGGAAGCCGGCTCTTCATACTTACTTAAGACTTGTACAGGGGTAAGTGAAGAAACTGGGAGAAGAGCCATTGGTTACCAAATCGAATCCTTTGATGGTCAGACAACCCTGCCTCTGCCAACTCTAATCGAGTGCAATCAGTTCCCAACTGATAGAGAGGAGATCCCTACACCAGAGGTGGCACTTCATCATGGACATCTGAAGGGCATAGCACATCTCATCCCTGAACTGGATCCCCAGGCCGAGATAGCGCTTCTCCTTGGGAGAGACATCATCAGAGTTCACAAGGTGAGAAAACAAATCAATGGTCCCCACAACTCCCCCTATGCCCAGAAGCTAGATCTAGGATGGGTCATCATAGGCAACGTATGCCTAGGGAGTGTTCACAAACCAACCAGCGTGAACTCTCTCTTTACAAAGACACTAGAAGGTGGGCGTCCATCCCTATTTCAGCCTTGCACCAACAGATTCCTTGTAAGAGAGAAGCCTGCCAGTGTAATTCATTCCAACCCTTACACCGCTAATCTTCTTTGTCATGAAGACAGAGATCATTTAGGGTGCTCAGTTTTCCAAAGGACTAAAGAAGATCACAAAATTGGCCCATCTATTGAAGATCATATCTTCTTGGAGATAATGAGACAGGGATTCTACAAAACCAACGAAAACAGCTGGGTGGCACCCCTGCTATTCAAAGCGCAGAGACCCCGTCTTGCTAACAACAGAGAACAAGCTTTGAAACGCTTTTCTTCCCTCAGATCCAATTTTCAAAGAAAAACAGAAATGAAAAGGGCATTTCTTCTCATTCATGAGTAAGATGTTTGAGGATGACCATGCTGAGATAGCCCCACCTCTAAAAGACAATGAAGAGTGCTGGTACCTACCAATCTTCGGTGTCTACCACCCCAAGAAGCCAGGTAAAATCCGGGTAGTGTTTGACTCCAGCTCACGGCATCAAGGGGTCTCATTAAATGATGTCCTCCTAAAGGGACCAGATCTCAACAACACACTTCTTGGTGTTCTCATCAGATTCCGCAAAGAAGCAGTAGCCATAGTTGCAGACATTCAGCAAATGTTCCACAGCTTCCAAGTCAAGGAAGAACACAGGAACTTCTTGAGATTCCTATGGTTCAAAGACAATGACCCTACTAAAAACATTACAGAATACCGCATGAAAGTGCACGTTTTTGGTAACAGTCCATCTCCTGCTGTTGCCATCTATGGACTTAAGCTATCTGCCCAAGAAGGTGAGAAAGACGTTACACAGTTTATTGAAAGAGACTTTTATGTAGATGATGGTCTGAAATCACTTTCTTCACCTGAAGCTGCAATAAGTCTACTCAAGAGGACTCAAAGCACGCTTGCCTCTTCAAATCTCAGACTGCATAAGATAGCATCAAACAGCAAGGTCGTCATGGAGGCCTTCCCTTCCCAAGATTATGCCAGTGACTTCAAAGATCTGGACTTAGCTACAGACTCCCTTCCTATGCAACGCAGCCTAGGACTCAACTGGGACCTCAAGTCTGACACCCTTACCTTTCAGGTTGACCAAGAGACAAAGCCCTTCACACGGCGAGGTGTCTTATCCACCATTAACAGCCTGTATGATCCACTCGGGTTTGCAGCACCAATTACCATCCAAGGTAAGATTCTGCTTAGAGAGCTTACTGCAGACACATGTGATTGGGATTCTCCACTACCTCCTGAGAAAGAGACATTATGGGTAACATGGAGAGACTCTTTAAAGACTTTATCCAACCTACACGTACATAGACCATACACCCACTTTCCTCCCACAAGGGTTCAGTCTACAAAGTTATGTGTATTCTGTGATGCTTCAGTTAAAGCAATAGGAGCAGTAACCTACCTCAAGTCAGTAGACATTGAGGGCCAAGTTCATATTGGGTTTGTTATGGGCAAAGCCAAGCTAGCACCATGTCTTGAAACCACCATTCCAAGATTGGAATTGTGTGCTGCTGTACTAGCAGTAGAACTAGCAGAACTTATTACATCTGAGATGGATCTAGAACTCGAGGACACAGAGTTTTACACAGACAGCAAGGTAGTGTTGGGTTACATTTACAACGAAAGTAGGAGATTCTATGTCTATGTACACAACAGAGTCCTAAGAATCAGGAAGTCGACACAGCCCACCCAGTGGCATTATGTCTCAACTGATCATAACCCAGCAGATCATGCTACAAGGTCTGTGACAGCATCCTGTCTCAAAGACACTACATGGCTCACAGGACCACCCTTCCTGTACAAGTCAGCGCCTACCACTCCAGTAAGGGAGACATATGTACTGCTAGAATCTGACTCAGATATCCGTCCTCAGGTTTCCACACTACATACAACAAATTCTAACCAACTGTTGGGATCCAAGCGCTTCCTCAAATTCTCCACTTGGAAGTCCTTACAAAGAGCTACTGCTTCAAAACTCACACATGAGACTCTGACCACCTTCATGGCTGAAGTATCAGCTGTAATGAATGCCAGACCTTTGCCATCTATACCTAATGATCCTGAAGATCCTTTCTTGCTTACACCTTCCACTTTGCTCACTCAGAAAGTTGAGGTGATCACAGCTCCTCCAGTCAATCTAGACACAAAGGACTTATACAGATGTCAATGGAAAAGAGTACAAGTGTTAGCTGACACCTTTTGGAACAAGTGGAAGAAACAATACTTGTCTAATCTACAGACCAGGAACAAGTGGCAAGACAGCAAACCCAACTTACAGCCTGGTGCCATCGTTCTCATGAAAGACTCTCAATCCAAGAGAAACGAGTGGCCTTTGGGTTTGATAACCCAAGTGTTTCCCAGTGAAGATGGAAACGTCAGAAAAGTTGAGCTCAAAGTCATTAGGCAAGGCCAGCCTAAACTTTTCCTCAGACCTGTTTCTGAACTTATTTTGTTACTCTCCTCCGGAGTGCCATGATGTGTGGTATCCGTGGGAAACCAAGCGGGGAGTGTCATGCCTCCTTTAATAAGGCTTGTGATTTTCCTATTTACCCTTTGATTTAATTAGATTGCTCTATGCTGCCATCTAGCGACCATTTTGCATAACTGCGCTATATCGATTTCATGTAGTCATTTAGTATAGCTGGCTAGTTTTGGTACATGAAAGCCTCCGTACTTTCTATCCCATCAGGCCTTGCATCAGCTTCCTCCACCATTTTCATCTTTTCCTACCATGGAAGCATACACATCTGCTGCTAAGCTCTACGTTAGCCATCCGGATCCATCTTCGGTATGTTTACTAATTGTATCTTCAGCTAGATAGATAGATAGGTAGGCACTAATTGTATGATTTTTATTAATTGCATTTTGTCTGTATCTGTTACAGTTTTACTCTATCTTATATCAATAAAAGTTCAAAAGGATTCTGCGCCTACTGGAATGCATTGGTATGAGAGGAGTTAACAGTGTGCCCGAATACACCTCAGTCACGTGTAGTGAGGGGCATAACAGGTATTCCAGCATGACAATGACCCAAAACACACGGCCACGGCAACAAAGAAGTGGCTCAAGAAGAAGAAGCACATTAAAGGTCCTGGAGTGACCTAGCCAGTCTCCAGACCCTAATCCCATAGAAAATATGTTAAGGGAGCTAAAGGTTCCAGTTACCAAACGTCAGCCTCAAAACCTTAATGACTTGGGGAGGATCTGCAAAGAGGAGAGGGACAAAATCCCTCCTGAGATGTGTGCAAACCTGGTGGCCAACTACAAGAAACGTCTGACCTTTGTGATTGCCAAAAAGGGTTTTGCCACCAAGCACCAAGTTATGTTATGCAAAGGGGTCAAATACTTATTTCACTCATTAAAATGCAAATCAATTTATAACTTTTTTGAAATGTGTTTTTTCTGGATATTTTTGTTGTTATGCTGTCTCTCTCTGTTAAAATAAACCTACCATTAAAATTATAGACTGATCATTTCATTGTCCATGGGCAAACGTACAAAATCAGTAGGGGGATCAAATACTTTTTCCCCTTAACTGTACCTTTCTAGTGCTTCTGTCATTTTGTTGACCACTTGATAAGGTAACTTTAGTTGGATTTTGGATAAGACTCTGCCAGTCCCTAACCAGCAGAGCTCAAAGAGCTCATAGAGAAATTGGAGAAGCAGCACAAGGAGCCAATCAGGTGTATTGCAGTACAAGAAGTAAGCTAATGAGGAGAGAGCGTCAGCTCATCAGTGCATGGTGTCCAATAACATGGTGTGTGTGGGTATGGAACCTGTAACTAAAAGTGCAACCTCAGCAGAGAAAGAACAGGTCCCTGCCCCTGCCAGGCAAGACTAGGCTGTGTTGTAAAGTTGTCTACGTTTCAGAACTGGATGGACAAAAAGTCATATCCTTTCGGCTGGTAAAGCAGCTTCATATGTACTTCATCTGTGTATTCAGCTGTTTGCCTGGAGTTCAGCTTCAAAGTGATTGTAAAGTCTTGTTTTTTTTTTCAATAAAAATAGCAAACATGTTATACTTATCTCCTCTGTCCAGTGGATTTGCACAGAGCAGCCCGGATCCTCCTCTTCTCGGGTCCCTCTTTTGTGCTCCTAGCCCCTCCCTCCTTTCAAGTGCCCCCACGGCAAGAAGCTTGCTATCTGGGGCACCTGAGCCCAGTCACAGCTCAGTGTGTCTATTCAGACACGGGGCTGTGGCCCAGCCCCGCAACTCCCTGCTGATTGACAGCAGCGGGAGCTAATGGCGCCGCTGCTCTGTCTTAGCCAATCAGGAGGGAGAGTCTTGGTCAGTGGAGACACTTGTGGACATCGCTGGACAGAGGGGGCTCAGGTAAGTATTAGGGGGTGCTAGGGCAGCTGCTGCACACAGAAGGTTTTTCTATCTTAATTCATAGTGGAGAGGAGAAACACATAATCCCAAGAAGCTGAAGGATGACACATGATCCTGGCCTGAACAGTAGGTTACACCACCCAGGAGCCTCAGGACAGTGGCAGAAGTGTGTGCAATAAAGCCGCCAGGGTCACTGATATTGTGCGCCCACCCAAGTCATGTGTCCCAGAACCGGATGTGATGTCATACATCTGGCAGAAGAGCACCCGAACGTTGGCTGCTGAGGCCAAACTGGAAAACTTGGAGAGCACTCAAACCATGTCAAACCAAAGGAGAGAAGCCAGTCACCAAGATAACATGTTTCGAGGGACTTGCCCCTTCTTCAGATTTCAGATCATCATCTTTTTTTTTTCCAGAGATTTTTGCAGTGGACACATGAACGCTATGCAGTACATGTACTCTGTGGTACGAAAGTGCATTGTGTCACACACATCCTGGTTTTCAGGTAAGCACTGCAATTCTATGGAACTTTGTCTGTTAGCTTACAATTGCACACTACTCATTACCTAACTGCCCTATGGTTGGATCATAGTAAAGGTTCAATGTAGGAGCTGCTGTCAATCAATTCCTTATGACTGCTCAGTCAGGCAAGCAAGGCTGCCTGTAACATGGACTGCTGCCTATGAGACAGGGAGAGTACAACATGGGTTCCCTCCTAGTAGGTTGTAAGCTCTAACGAGCAGGGCTCTCTGCTTACTACCGGATTTAATTGTATTGTAACTGTACTGTCTGCCCTCATCTTGTAAAGCGCTGCGCAAACTGTTGGCGCTTTATAAATCGTGTATAAAAAAATAATAACGTGTAGGAATTGCATACATAAAAAACGGGCACTGTAACCAGTATGCAGGGGTAATGACACCATTAGGAAAGAGCTGCCTCTGGATAGCACTGTCACCCCAGATGAAACTGATAGAATCAACAACGTTTTTTATTAGCAAGATAAAGCGCTTGGGAAAACAAGTGGCAGCAGATCAATGCAATTTATCTTAGCAAATTTTTTTTTTTTTTTACCTTTTGTACATTACTGTACATTTTGCTGAAAATGATTTTAAATATTTAATCATCATACATACAATAATTTGTACAGTTTGGTAACCCTTTAAGTGCCATGCTCACACTAGTGCTGTAACATAATATGCAAATCAGTAAACTAAGTAATCTATTGAATTGAACTGAAAAAAAAAATTTTGTTAATTTATCAGGTAATGCAGAAGACAAATATTGGAAATCACCCTCAATTTACTAAAATAAAAGTCCTAGAAACATGATGATGTGAATTGCTTAATATATCCTAACCTACGAGATGATGCAACAAGGTACCAGAGACAAGGAGACTAAATCAAACCATATATAGTAACATTGCTGAAATTTGGCTTTAATATGTACAAAAGAAAGCAATCATAAAGAAGGCTGACACCAAAAGGGACAAAAAAAAAAAAGATGCGGCTGCACACCACCAAAGATCCAATATTTATTTATTCATAACATCATGACTGCCACCAAGCTGAGGGACACACAAGAGGTGACGCATTTCACACTTAACTCGTGCTTCTTGAAGAAGCACGAGTTAAGTGTGAAACGCGTCACCTCTTCTGTGTCCCTCGTCTTGGTGGCAGTCATGATGTTATGAATAAATCAATACTGGATCTTTGGTGGTGTGCAGCCGCATCTTTTTGCCTTTCGTTATTGTGGTGGCGAGCCAGGGGTAGCACCCTGCACATTTGATCCATTGGATTACAATCAACTGGAGCAGCGTTACCTTTCTTTGGATTTACCAAAAAGGACATAAGAATACTCACCCCTGCTCCTCGCAATAGTTCACCATTGTCTCAAATCCAACCATTGCAGCTTTGTCTGATGCTTTCGTATCTTTTCTTTTTGCCTGTAAAAGCAGACATATAAATTATGCTAACAAGAACCTTATGGTAATTCATACAATAAGGGTTGAACAACTATAAAAAAACACTTACTGTTACTGAAATTGACAGAATATTAACCACTTGACGACCGCCTCACGCCGATGTACGTCGGCAAGGCGGCACGGACAGGCAAAATCACGTACAGGGTACGTGATTTGCCTTCCGCGGGTGGGGGGTCCGATCGGACCCCCCCCCCCCCGCCGCCCGAGGCGGTCCCGTTTTGTCCCCCGGCGATCGGAGACGAGGGGGAGGCCATCCGTTCGTGGCCCCCCCCTCGCGATCGCCGCCGGCCAATGGGAACACTCCTTTGCTGCTGTATGCTAAACAGCAGCAAAGGAAATGATGTCATCTCCCCTCGGGTCGGTAGTTTCCGTTCCGGCCCGAGGAGAGACGACAAGTGAGTGACTGCACCAACACACACACACAGTAGAACATGCCAGGCACACAAAACACCCCGATCCCCCCCCCGATCCCCCCCCAATCACCCCCCCCCCCCCTGTCACAAACTGACACCAGCAGTTTTTTTTTTTTTTTTTTCTGATTACTGCATAGTGTCAGTTTGTGACAGTTACAGTGTTGGGACAGTTACTGTTACCCCCCTGTAGGTTTAGGGTACCCCCCTAACCCCCCCTAATAAAGTTTTAACCCCTTGATCACCCCCTGTCACCAGTGTCACTAAGCGATCATTTTTCTGATCGCTGTATTAGTGTCGCTGGTGACGCTAGTTAGTGAGGTAAATATTTGGGTTCGCCGTCAGCGTTTTATAGCGTCAGGGACCCCCATATACTACCTAATAAATGTTTTAACCCCTTGATTGCCCCCTAGTTAACCCTTTCACCACTGATCACCGTATAACTGTTACGGTTGACGCTGGTTAGTTTGTTTATTTTTTATAGTGTCAGGGCACCCGCCGTTTATTACCGAATAAAGGTTTAGCCCCCTAATCGCCCGGCGGTGATATGCGTCGCCCCAGGCAGCGTCAGATTAGCGCCAGTACCGCTAACACCCACGCACGCAGCATACGCCTCCCTTAGTGGTATAGTATCTGAACGCATCAATATCTGATCCGATCAGATCTATACTAGCATCCCCAGCAGTTTAGGGTTCCCAAAAACGCAGTGTTAGCGGGATCAGCCCAGATACCTGCTAGCACCTGCGTTTTGCCCCTCCGCCCGGCCCAGCCCACCCAAGTGCAGTATCGATCGATCACTGTCACTTACAGAACACTAAACGCATAACTGCAGCGTTCGCAGAGTCAGGCCTGATCCCTGCGATCGCTAACAGTTTTTTTGGTAGCGTTTTGGTGAACTGGCAAGCACCAGCCCCAGGCAGCGTCAGGTTAGCGCCAGTACCGCTAACACCCACGCACGCAGCGTACACCTCCCTTAGTGGTATAGTATCTGAACGGATCAATATCTGATCCGATCAGATCTATACTAGCGTCCCCAGCAGTTTAGGGTTCCCAAAAACGCAGTGTTAGCGGGATCAGCCCAGATACCTGCTAGCACCTGCGTTTTGCCCCTCCGCCCGGCCCGGCCCAGCCCACCCAAATGCAGTATCGATCGATCACTGTCACTTACAAAACTCTAAACGCATAACTGCAGCGTTCGCAGAGTCAGGCCTGATCCCTGCGATCGCTAACAGTTTTTTGGTAGCGTTTTGGGGAACTGGCAAGCGCCAGCGGCGTAGTACACCCCGGTCGTAATCAAACCAGCACTGCAGTAACACTTGGTGACGTGGCGAGTCCCATAAGTGCAGTTCAAGCTGGTGAGGTGGCAAGCACAAGTAGTGTCCCGCTGCCACCAAGAAGACAAACACAGGCCCGTCGTGCCCATAATGCTGTTCCTGCTGCATTCGCCAATCCTAATTGGGAACCCACCGCTTCTGCAGCGCCCGTACTTCCCCCATTCACATCCCCAACCAAATGCAGTCGGCTGCATGAGAGGCATTTTTATGTCCTCCCGAGTACCCCTACCCAGCGAACCCCCCCAAAAAAGATATTGTGTCTGCAGCAAGCGCGGATATAGGCGTGACACCCGCTATTATTGTCCCTCCTGTCCTGACAATCCTGGTCTTTGCATTGGTGAATGTTTTGAACGCTACCATGCACTAGTTGAGTATTAGCGTAGGGTACAGCATTCCACAGACTAGGCGCACTTTCACAGGGTCTCCCAAGATGCCATCGCATTTTGAGAGACCCGAACCTGGAACCGGTTACAGTTAGAAAAGTTAGTTACAAAAAAAGTGTAAAAAAAATATATATATATAAAATAAAAAAAAATAGTTGTCGTTTTATTGTTCTCTCTCTCTCTATTCTCTCTCTATTGTTCTGCTCTTTTTTTTACTGTATTCTATTCTGCAATGTTTTATTGTTATTGTTATTATGTTTTATCATGTTTGTTTTTCAGGTATGTAATTATTTATACTTTACTGTTTACTGTGCTTTATTGTTAACCATTTTTTTGTCTTCAGGTACGCCATGCACGACTTTGAGTGGTTATACCAGAATGATGCCTGCAGGTTTAGGTATCATCTTGGTATCATTCTTTTCAGCCAGCGGTCGGCTTTCATGTAAAAGCAATCCTAGCGGCTAATTAGCCTCTAGACTGCTTTTACAAGCCGTGGGAGGGAATGCCCCCCCCCCCCCACCGTCTTCCGTGTTTTTCTCTGGCTCTCCTGTCTCAACAGGGAACCTGAGAATGCAGCCGGTGATTCAGCCTGCTGACCATAGAGCTGATCAGAGACCAGAGTGGCGCCAAACATCTCTATGGCCTAAGAAACCGGAAGCTACGAGCATTTCATGGCTTAGATTTCGCCGGATGTAAATAGCGCCATTGGGAAATTGGGGAAGCATTTTATCACACCGATCTTGGTGTGGTCAGATGCTTTGAGGGCAGAGGAGAGATCTAGGGTCTAATAGACCCCAATTTTTTCAAAAAAGAGTACCTGTCACTACCTATTGCTATCATAGGGGATATTTACATTCCCCGAGATAACAATAAAAATGATTAAAAAAAAAAAAAATATGAAAGGAACAGTTTAAAAGTAAGATTAAAAAAGCAAAAAAATAATTAAGAAAAAAAAAAAAAAAAAGCACCCGTCGCCCCCTGCTCTCGCGCTAAGGCGAACGCAAGCGGCGGTCTGTCGTCAAACGTAAACAGCAATTGCACCATGCATGTGAGGTATCACCGCGAAGGCCAGATCGAGTGCAGTAATTTTTCCAGTAGACCTCCTCTGTAAATCTAAAGTGGTAACCTGTAAAGGCTTTTAAAGGCTTTTAAACATGTATTTATTTTGTTGCCACTGCACGTTTGTGCGCAATTTTAAAGCATGTCATGTTTGGTATCCATGTACTCCGCCTAAGATCATCTTTTTTATTTCATCAAACATTTGGGCAATATAGTGTGTTTTAGTGCATTAAAATTTAAAAAAGTGTGTTTTTTCCCCAAAAAATGCGTTTGAAAAATCGCTGCGCAATTACTGTGTGAAAAAAAAAAATGAAACACCCACCATTTTAATCTGTAGGGCATTTGCTTTAAAAAAATATATAATGTTTGGGGGTTCAAAGTAATTTTTTTGCAAAAAAAAATAACTTTTTCATGTAAACAATAAGTGTCAGAAAGGGCTTTGTCTTCAAGTGGTTAGAAGAGTGGGTGATGTGTGACATAAGCTTCTAAATGTTGTGCATAAAATGCCAGGACAGTTCAAAACCCCCCTAAATGACCCCATTTTGGAAAGTAGACACCCCAAGCTATTTGCTGAGAGTCATGTCGAGTCCATGGAATATTTTATATTGCGACACAAGTTGCGGGAAAGAGACAAATTTTTTTTTTTTTTTTTTTTTTTTTTGCACAAAGTTGTCACTAAATGATATATTGCTCAAACATGCCATGGAAATATGTGAAATTACACCCCAAAATACATTCTGCTGCTTCTCCTGAGTACGGGGATACCACATGTGTGAGACTTTTTGGGAGCCTAGCCGCGTACGGGACCCCGAAAACCAAGCACCGCCTTCAGGCTTTCTAAGGGCGTGAATTTTTGATTTCACTCTTCACTGCCTATCACAGTTTCGGAGGCCATGGACTGTGATAGGCAGAGAAGAGTGAAATCATAAATTTACACTCTTAGAAATCCTGAAGGCAGTGATTGGTTTTCGGGGCCCCGTACGCGGCTAGGCTCCCAAAAAGTCCCACACATGTGGTATCCCCATACTCAGGAGAAGCAGCTGAATGTATTTTGGGGTGCAATTCCACATAGGCCCATGGCCTGTGTGAGCAATATATCATTTAGTGACAACTTTTTGTAAATATTTTTTTTTTTTTTTTGTCATTTTTCAATCACTTGGGACAAAAAAAATAAATATTCAATGGGTTCAACATGCCTCTCAGCAATTTCCTTGGGGTGTCTACTTTCCAAAATGGGGTCATTTGGGGGGGTTTTGTACTGCCCTGCCATTTTAGCACCTCAAGAAATGACATAGGCAGTCATAAACTAAAAGCTGTGTAAATTACAGAAAATGTACCCTAGTTTGTAGACGCTATAACTTTTGCGCAAACCAATAAATATACGCTTATTGACATTTTTTTTACCAAAGACATGTGGCCGAATACATTTTGGCCTAAATGTATGACTAAAATATCATTTTTTTTCAAAATTTTCGGTCTTTTTCCGTTTATAGCGCAAAAAATAAAAACCGCAGAGGTGATCAAATACCATCAAAAGAAAGCTCTATTTGTGGGAAGAAAAGGACGCAAATTTCGTTTGGGTACAGCATTGCATGACCGCGCAATTAGCAGTTAAAGCGGCGCAGTGCCAAATTGGAAAAAGACCTCTGGTCCTTAGGCAGCATAATGGTCCGGGGCTCAAGTGGTTAAAGCATGTACAAACCAAACATTTTCTTCTATTTTGGATAGAGAAGGAAATGGTTAGAACCCCGGCCAGGTTTTAAATGAGTTTTACTTCTATCACAACTTTTGTCCTGAATACTATAAAAACTTTGCAGCTGCAGCTATGCTCTTTATGCAAAACATGCTGGTATGAATTAAGCCACTTAATCAGCCCTAGGTAACCTCTGATCTATTTAACTACAGGGAGCATTTTTGTTCAACTTATAGCATCTGTAGCTTTCCTCTACATGCCGTTTTCATTTGCACTTCTTTCCAATAGGTATTTCAGCTGTTCTGTTCCTAGTGTTTTTTGTATTAATTCCAGTAGCCATTTAGTCACATTTCAATAGTTTGGCATCTTAGATTTTCAGTACTCATTGCAGTAGGTAAATGGTTTTACGTCAGAAGCTTTGTCCCATAGGCTTTATACACACTGGGCTTAAAAAAAACTTCAGTTCATTTGGCAGAAAAAATTGCTCATATAGAGCGTTTTTTTGTACACAGTTTAGACGAGTTTAGGAGAATTTTGCATTATTTCTGCCAGAAAGCTTTAATCAGAAATGCAAACCAAAAGGGTTTTTTTCCTGCTTCTAGGGGCTCATGCACACTGCAGCTCAAAAAAAAAAAAAAAAAAAAAAAAAAAAAAAAAAAAAAAAAAAAAAAGCTGCTTTTACAGGCATTTGAGCTTTTATTTTTTGCACATTTTTACTGAGCTTCTTCAAGCATAAGCATTTTTTTGAGCCAGAGTGCTTTCACACTGGAGTGTGCACTGGCAGGATGCTAAAAAAAAAGTCCTGCAAGCAGCATCCTTGAGGCACTTTAAGAGCAGTCTATACACCGCTAATAAAGCGCCCCTGCTCATTGAAATCAATGGGCAGCGCTGCCGAAGCCTCAGCAAAGCGCCGCTACAGCGGCGCTTTTAACCCTTTTTTGACCCCTAGCGAGGGTTAAAAGCACCCCGCTAGTGGCCGAAAAGTGGCGCTAAAACGACAGTAAAGCGCAGTTAAAAATAGCGGCTCAGTGTGAAAGTGCCCTAAATAAGAGGCATGGTGCATTTTTGTATTTTTTTTTCCCCACAGATCTTTGCAAAATGGAGAATTGTAAAAAAAAAATTTAATAAAAAAAAAAATTGTCATATTAACAGATTATTTCTCTCACATGGCATATGCATACTTGCAACCACACCCCAAAACATATTCTGCTACTCCTCCCGAGTATCGCGATATCACGTGTGAGAATTTTTCACAGCCTAGCCACATACAGAGGCCCAACATGCAGGCAGCACAAATTACACAACTAATTTAATGACGACCTATCACACTTTTGAAGGCCCTGGAGCACCAGGACAATGGAAAAGCCCCCAAAATGACCCAATTTTTGAAAGCAGCATCCTTGAGGCACTTTAAGAGCGGTCTATACACCGCTAATAAAGCGCCCCTGCTCATTGAAATCAATGGGCAGCGCTACCGAAGCCTCAGCAAAGAATTTTTCACAGCCTAGCCACATACAGAGGCCCAACATGCAGGCAGCACAAATTACACAACTAATTTAATGACGACCTATCACACTTTTGAAGGCCCTGGAGCACCAGGACAATGGAAAAGCCCCCAAAATGACCCAATTTTTGAAAGCAAAACAGCCGCGGTTATTGGCTGTTTACCACTGTCGGTGATGAGCTGTGTCCTGGGGACACGCTGCAATGGAAATCTTAGTGCTGCAAGCTCCTGATTGCGCGCATGCGCCGTTTGAATGGGCCGATGTCATATGACATCGGCCCAGAACGAGAGCCTCTCTGCTCCGCCATCATTTTACTATACGACGGACAGAAGGCGGTTAAAGTGAACTTTTGTCAGAAAATTAAGTCCTGCTAGATCACTTCAAGCTGGTCTCTTTTGCAAGTAAAGTGATTAAAACATTAAAAAATAAGTGCCTATACTGTTTAAAATCCAGTTATACAATGTCTCACCCTGCTCTACACTTGCTTAGTTGCTCTCCATTTTTGGCAATGTGCCGAAAATCAGACACAATTAAAGCGGATCTGCGGACAGCCTAAACATTTACTGTTTCTCAGGGTTTCAGCAAAATGGCAGCTTTCAGCAAGAAGAAACAGGAGCCATGCTGGAGGAAATTTACAGCACACTAATTTTGGTAGCATATTTAAAAATGTGGAATACAAGTTCCTTGCTAAAGAACATTATTTTTTTTATCAAGTTTTTATGGGTAACGTTCCGCTTTAAAAACTAAAAATGACAATTACTTTATGAATAAACAAATATATTTTGTCTGTTGTTTTTGATCAACAGCTATGTCACACCCGCTTCTTGGAAGACCACAGTAACATTGACCAGTATATCACTACCTAAAGAGAGTCCGCGGTTATTACTAAATGATCAATCGCACCCATTACCGGTATTCCATTTTTATTTTCTAGAAATATGTTCAGCTTATATTTGTTCCGTGTATGTGTCAGGGAACTACACAGCCACGACTCCTAATACAAACCAAGAACAAATGAGTCATGCTGTTCAGTTTGAACCTGCTGACATCTCTGTAATGTTATAGACCTAAGGAAGCACCAAGTGGAAAGCAAATTATATGCATGCGAGACACATATTTAACACTAAAAAAACACAAATTCTACTATAAAGGGAAAATTTGACTATTACAGCCCTTTCAACCCCCTCTGCAAAAGTGATTTACCTGGAAGAAAATAGAGTGAGCAAGATCCTCACTGTGCAGCATTGCCCAACACTGAACAGCCTTTTCTTCAAGACAGTCCCAGCCGTGTGAATCCCGTGTCGGCGTGCGGTGCAAGCCTAGTTCGCAGCCGGGTTGCGCTTCAGCCCTCGCTTTCGCCTAGCACGGAAGTGACATATTGGCGTGACGATACGTCACTTCCGTGCTAGGCGAAAGCGAGGGCTGAAGCACAAGCCGGCTGCGAACGAGGCTTGCACCGCACGCCGACACGGGATTCACACGGCGCCATCCCTACACCCATTACCAACTGCTGGAATAGCTTGGTGCCGGCTTATGAGCACCTGGAAATGTGAGTGTAATACTTCCTTTTTAAACTGAGTATTAATAAAATAGTTTTTACATATTGCGCAATGATCGTTGTCTGTTTCATATGAGGAGGACATGGCGTATATATATAGCGCACTGGGGTCAGCAACAATATGGAATATGTGGAGTGGTTATCCCAAATAAATGAACCAAAGGCGCAGTTTAACAGGCATCTGGTGAGTGCCCAATCCAGGTGGTGGTGTTCTTGGCACTAAAGTGGTGAAGGGGTCACGGAAAGTCACGGATGACATATACTACAGAGATCTTGGCATTAATTGCACATTGCACATGAATTTGGACATTTTAGTCTGGTTATAAATGTCACGCACTAATTTTTGCATATATTTATGTTGTAATTTATGTAAAGTACACCCAGTTGGGTGAGAAAGTGGGCCACTACTGTACGTAGAATTTTGGGGGGTATAATGATTGTGTAAATCTGGAATATAACAGAGTGGTGTGTTTTAGAGTAGCGCATTCAACACATATATATATATATTTTACTAAATACAGTTAACCTCCCTGGCGGTATGATTATTTCATATTTTTGATGCTGAAAGCGGTACCATTATTTTGCATGGAAATTTGGCATTTTATATTGTAGGCCTATAATTCTTAGGAATAACTCACTTAAATCTGTCCAAACCAGAGTCTAGTAGACATCTCGGGTATGATAAAGTTTGAAACACAAAATCATAAATTATAATATAATAAATAACTATAAATAATTATACCAAATAATAATATAATAATAAAAATTATTTAATAATGTAATTAAAAACACAGAAATTTTCTCAGTTGCAGAATTGTCGTTGTCATTACTTTTCAGTGTTTGATGACTGATCTCCCCACAAATCACTATCGCTCAATTCTGCAAGTGATTCTAATTTATTATCGCTGTTTTCTAGCTGGTCTAAAACCACTTTTGATGTAAAAGGACGGTTTTGGTTGCTATGGACAATCTCCAGTTTCCAGGCAGAAAGAACAGTTTTTATGATATAAAACTGCATGCAGGCCACTGGAGAAACCACTAGGGACAAAAGGGATGTGAAATAATTTCATACGGTAATGTAATCTGTAAGATTACAGTGTACTGTATGTATTGTGTGTGTTTCACTTTTTGAATTTTGCGGCATTCTCCGTCCCCGTGCGTTGCAACGCTCACAGGGAACGGAGCTCGGCTCCATGATGAATTGTGTGGAGGACGAGCCGCTCACACTGCGGGGAGACATTGCAGGATCCAGGGGACAAGGTAAGTAAGCTCTTCCTGGATCCTGCGATGCGATCCCGAGTCTGGCTCGGGGTAACCGCTTTTGGTTCTGAAATTCCACCCCGAGCCAGACTCGGGAATACCGCCAAGGAGGTTAACAAACAGCTATATAACTGAAAAGATCCCAGTTCAAGCATTGCATTATTAGTGGTGTTGAGACATCTCATAAGGACATACATGATTCTAGAGATACAGTATATTATTACTGAATGAGTCTCAGTCCCTATTGAGCGGATATAGATTGCTTTGGCTGAGCTCTTTTCAGTTGTAGCTGTCTGTGAACAACATTCAACACTTACTGAAAAAAAAGGACTGCTATAAGTACTGTGTATATTGGAACTTGCTATAATGCAGTGGCCAGCAGATATTTACCAAGTGTCTATGTACTTAACATGGTATTTTAATCCATACATTTTGTAATGAATAATATTTTTAGGGGGCACAGTTCTACTAATTACTTTTGATTACTTGCTGGAGTGAGAATTTTCATTTGGATGAGATAAGTTTTGAGGAGTGGCCTCTTATGCAGGTTTCTTGGGATTAAAGTTGTATATGTAATATACCAGGGACTCCAAACCTTGGTGGTGGTTAGTAGTAGTACTCCAGAACTGGGTGGTGGTTAGTAGTAGTACTCCAGACCTGGGTGGTGGTTAGAAGTAGTAGTACTCCAGACCTGGGTGGTGGTTAATAGTAGTACTCCAGACCCGCGTGGCGGTTAGTATTAGTAGTCCAGACCTGGGTGGTGGTTAGTAGTAGTACTCCAGAACTGGGTGGTGGTTAGTAGTAGTACTCCAGACCTGGGTAATAGTTCGTAGTAGTACTCCAGACCTGGGTAATGGTTAGTAGTAGTACTCCAGACCTGGGTAATTGTTAGTAGTAGTACTCCAGACCTGGTTAGTGGAGTCCTGACTTTTTTTTTTGCTGCCACAGTCCTATTCAACTCTATAGATGACTCCTTGAGTATGGACCTATTCATAGGAAGGAACAGGGACAGCAGCATGCATGCATAGCGGTTGCAAGGTTTAGCTGGGATTGTTTAGGAGAAAAATTGTACAGTGCCCGCCAGCACCGCACAGCAAAAATATTAGGGGTGGGGATGTGAATAAGTATTTACCGCACAAGCAAGAACTATAGAGGGGGTTCATAAGGTACAATTTCACTAAAAGTAAATTAGTCCTTTAAATATTTTCTTTTAAAATACTCTAAATTCAAGCAGCATATGAGTAGTTTAGCCTTGGATGCTTAAACTCACCTGAGCTTTTGTGATCTCGTTTTTGATAAGAAAGCTGACTTGGTCCCTGTCAGTACGGGAGTAGTAGACACGGCAAAAAGATTGCCTGCCATCTCGGCCAGCCCGTCCTGATTCTTGGTAGTAGCCAGCCAATGACTTGGCAACATTCCAGTGAGCAACAAACCTGCCACAAATAAAAGGCAAGTTAATAAAGGATTGTAATGAATAGATTTCCTACATCCTAATATTACAATCAGAGCAACACACCTCACATTGGCTTTATCCACTCCCATTCCAAAGCTGATGGTGGCCACTATCACTGGAACAACCTCGTCCATCCACTGATTCTGGATACTCACTCTATCTCCTGCTTTGAGACCTAATAAAGAAAAACATTTGTACTTTTGTTAAATTATGTTTTTAAAGTATACTATGCAAAAAATGGTTTAATCTATAAAGTGTCACTTACCAGCATGATAGGCCTTGGAGGGGACGCCTCGCTGAGTCAATTGTATTGCCACTTCCTCACAAGAGTCTCTGGTACGGCAGTACACTATTCCACAGCCAGGGAAACCCTGTGTATGAGCAGACCAATGTATTACGTAGCTTACCAGAAATATCTGTTGGCAAACTTTTTAAATGCCTCCTTATGTTTTATAACCTGCCCTAGAAAAACAACAATCTTCTGGCTTTTACGTGTTTTAACCAAATCTTCTGATAAACCTCTTTTAAAGGGATATATTGGAAAACTTTTCTCGAAAAGCAGCTGCAGCCATTGATCAGTGCAATATGACGGCAGCCGGTCAGAATGCCATTTCTCAGCGGGGGGGGGGGGGCATTTGTGTGTTTTGTTCTTTTTTTGTTCAGCCAGTAGGTTGAAAAAAAGCTGACAGTGTATGACCAGCTTAAGTATGCATCTGTGAAGCTGTAATAGCCGCTAAGGGTGGGCCAACGCAACATTGAACCCCACGGACTAAGACTGGGATGTCATGTGCATGTAAAGGCAGGCGTCTCAATACTTTAGTTAATATAGTGTATATTCAAGACTGGATTTTAGATTTGTTAGTGTTTTAATAAGTAACAGACATGCATGTCTTAAGGTTATACTGGCAATTAAAGTGAGCAGTTGGTAAATCATCAACACAATTTACCATTCCAGTTTATTTGATTGAATTTTTCTTACCCCTGTAGGTTTCTTCTCTCCTAGAGCTTTCAAACAAAAATCCTTGAGGTTTCCATAAGGATCTGACAAAAGCTCCTTCATCTGAACATCATAGAAAAGATTGAAACGAAAGCAAGGCGTTTTGAACATTGCAATTGGTTGGTGCAGCTTCAGTGATGATATAATGTCATCTTGTACTTGCTTGGTGGCTGTGGCAGTTAGAGCAACACAGGGTGTTTGCGACAAGCGAGCTCTCAAGGTCCCCAAACGCTGGTAATCAGGACGAAAATCATGGCCCCATTCAGAGACACAATGGGCTTCGTCTATGATGAGATAGGACAGGAGGCCCCGAGAAAGCAGCATGTTCAGGGTGGGCTGGAAAGATGAGGCAGCGGCCATTTCAGGGGTGATATACAGAAGCTTGGTTTTGGGGCTCTCACACTCCAGATCTTGCATGATTTGTTTGCGTTCTGCAGCGGGCAGTTTGGAGTTGAGGGAGCAGGCATTAATTTTCAGGGCTACAAGGTGGTCTATTTGATCCTGTATATTGGAACAAAGGGGAACAAGAACTAGTTAAACAGTTCACTGAAAAGTGATACTTCAGTTACTAAGGCTGCTTTCATGCTGAGCAGTTTTTGAAGCGCTTTTAAGTTTAAAAAAAAAGTGCAAGTAAAATGCTTCCCTTTAAATTCTATGTATTTCTTCACACTGGTCCGTTGCAGTGTAACAAAAACTTTTTGCCGCATTTTTGGTGAATGTTTGGTCAGTTAAAGAAAAATAAAAATTGCACCTTCCCATTGAATTCAATGGAAAACGCAAAAACACATCCCTGATGTGCTTTTGGGTCACATGTCCTTTTAAAAAAAATGCATCAATCGCATATGCGTTTTTGTAGCAGATACGTGTGCAAGTAGCTTTACTGCTGTTATTATAGCAGGACCTTCCTGAACCACAGCTGAATACAATTTTGAAATATGGGAGTTGTTTTACCTGCCAAGTATTTGCTCAGCCAGTACTGAGACTTAGGGCTCGTCCACAATAGCTTTGCTCTCTGAAGAGTGATCTGAGTTCAGACTGCTCTTCAAAGAGCATCTGACAAGTGGTGAGGCTGCTTTAACCCTTTAATCTCTGTACCAGCGTGCCGCAACCGACTGCACTACACACGGTTGCGGGGTGCTTGCAGAGTGGCCCTACTCACGATAATGGGGGACTGTAAAAGCATGGTTCAAGTGCTGGGTTTACCACCCTCCAACCGTGATTGTGAACACACTTACACAGCCCTGGCAGACAGGACAGCCAGGTTAGTAAACCTCACCTTTTCTCCACTAAAGTTATGCAACACAGCTTGGTCCCCAACCACTTTTTCTCGTAGTTAGACAACACGGCTTGGTCCCCAACCTGTCCCAAGCCTGTATTTGGGCAATTAAAAAGCAGCTTCAGAATGAAAAGTCCAACATTCTGGTCTCTTCTTCCGTCAGCATGTTTTTTGTCAGCACATATACATGGATCAGATCCTTTAGGCTCAGGGTGCTCACTACCCCTCCGTCAGTCTAAGAACTGTTGTACAGGAAACTACAGGAGGCTGAAATTAATACAAATTCAGGTAATTAAACTATGCCTTGAGTTCAGCTATAAACCACTGAACAAAAGAGACAATATTATATTTCCCAGGGACTCTGAAAAACATAATATAGAATGCAGCAGAGGACAACAATGCTCAAAGCCAAGAACTATGGCACAGATATTCCAGAATACAGATGTTACTGCAGAAGTCCCGTAGAAAAAAAGCCAATGGGTGATTAAACCCAACAGACTCTATTAAAGCCTAAAAAATAATTTTATGTGAAATGAACTACGGTAACTTTTTAACTAACTAGGAGTTAATAAGAAACAGTTAATGTTACAGGCACTGTACACAAAAGATATTACACTCTAAAAACAGCAGAGCATAGAGATATATAAAAACACACAACTATATTTACATAGAGCTTCCAATTACATTTAGTAACCTGTTTATAAAAAGATATTGAACTCAAGCATCGTAGATTCACTGGTCAAATCTGGTTGCCAAAAAAAAAAAAAAAAATATATCACAACAACAATAAATGTTATTGGGAAACTGCCAATGTCAGGGAACCTGAACATGCAATGAATCCCTGGTATTACCAGGGTTACACCCATCTGAATGCACTGCTTCTATTGTTAGATTAGAAGTCAGTGAAAAGTCAATTGAAGAACGTAAAATGAAAGGAAAACAAAAAGAAAACTGGTTAAGCACAGAAAACATCCCCACAGGAGGTCCAAAGCATAAGGACACTAGAATTGCAGGGATGGGGTTAAGGGAGCCCAGAGGGCATACTCAGCAAAGCATGTGCCAGCGTCCAATCACCTAAAAGCTAACAGTCTATAACCTGGGGGGGGGGGGGGTCTATGAATACCCAGCTTGTGTCCTGTACTGTATGATTAAGACAAATAATGTTACTACACAGGTTTGTCTCAGACTGTGCAAATATGTTCATTAAGGCCCCCTACACACGATTGGCCATAGAAGTCAACGGGTGGCCACCCATTAACTTCTTTGGGTAGGCGGATGTCAGTGGAGATGTGTCTGCTGACGCCCGCCTGCCATCTGATCCGACAGGATCCGCTCATAACAGACGGATGGCGATACGTTCACCATCCGTCCAGTGAATCTGATGGGATCGGATGAAAATGGACAGGCTGTCCGTTTTCATCCGATCTCCCCATAGAAAACAGCAGGGCTCTGACTGGTCCATTCCTGTACAGTGAGCTGAGATGGAGCTGTCATCCGCCTGCTCAGCGGGGATCAACGGAGCAATCTCTCGCTGAGCTAGCGGAGTCCGTCCAACGGATCTGCTCCGTGTGAACCCAGCCTAAGTGGGCACTCCTCTGCTGCAATCTTTGTCAATAGGCAACAGTGTTGGGATTACTGGAAATGTGCAACAATGTATTCTCATGTATAAAGTTTACAGAAAATATGTAACAGTGTATGAGGTCTTGCTAACCAATACCACAAATGTGAATATACTGTATGAGCAGTCATAGAGAGTTCGTAACTCGGCCGGTTCCCGTTTTGAATCATGTATGGGCCAGCTGAATGTACCAAGTTGATTGATCGATCAACTTGGGTACAACCAGCCTGCTAAATTTTGCACGCGATTATCACTAGCGGCTGGTAATAATCTAGGTCTTCTCCCGGTGGGGGTGGCTTACCCCGCCTCACCCCGCCCCCGCCAGTAGAATACAATGGTGGTTGCAGGAAAGAAATTTGCTCCGTGTATGGCTTGCTTAAGGGTTTGTCATTACCTGAATCAGTGCAATGAGTGGAGAGATAACAATAGTAATTCCCACTGAAAGAACGGCAGGAAGCTGATAACAGAGAGACTTGCCAGCTCCAGTTGGCATGCACACGAACACATCTTTGTCACCTGAAAAAGACACCACACAATATGATATAAGTAATAAAAAAAGAAGAAGTGTAAGGGCTCATTGATTAGAGCTTTATTGAGAGGTCTCAAATGGCATTTCATTTACTTCTACTGCCTGCAGCATGATGCAAGGCAGTGGATTGCGCTACACAAGGCTGTGTTGGAAAAAGTACTTCATGCAGTACTTTTTTCAGTGCACAACAAAGTGATGTGAATTAGCCTCATGAGGAACAAGGGTTTTCACTTGGCATGTGTTAGAACTACACTGGAAAAGGTTGCCTAACGCAGTCCCAACGCACCAATAGAGTGAACAAGCCATAAAACAGAAAAATCATAATCTAATTAGATGATCAACCTATGCACTTCTGGCACTGGATAGCCTCAGGTAGTCCGGTTATTGTGTGCGTCACAGTTGAGGGAAGATAACCACGGGTCTTTTTTTATTTTCTTTCAAGTCAAATCTTGATTTCTTTCTGCTAGGAAAAGGCGAGTGTCTGGGGTTTAGTGTTTAATTTGTTTTTTGGGGTTTTTTTGGGGGGGTAATTTTATTTTTATATATTTGTGATAGGGTCTTTAATTTTATTTTTTCTTGGGGTCAGCAGCACATACTAATGATGTCCAGTTTATCGAACCAAGTCACCACATTGTGAAGTATCACATTCACAATCCCATAATGCCATGGGCAATAATAAAATGAGGCAATCCCATCTTCACCATGTCTGGGAGGTCTAAAGGGAGAGGTAGAGGTTCTTAACGTGCTGCTAGTAAGGGGAGAGAGGGTTCTGTATTTGAAGACCAAAGTGGTGATCAGGTCGCACTTTTGAAAGGGAGGACACATCTGTTTTTCCTTTCTAGCAGTGGATGTGCTATAAAGATCTCATGGAGGAGGTGAGGGAATGGGTAACCAAGCCTTTAGCATTATCCTCTTCCTCCTTCTGCCAGGCACACAGGGTCATCAACAGATGCAAATGTTCCCTCTTCTTTCTCTTTTACAGCTAATCTTCATGGTATCACCAAAATTGGTATTGAGAATCAGCTGAAGTATTTGAGTACACCATCAGTAACTTGCTGCAGTGGGATGAACTGGGATATATTGTATCCAATGTTGAGGAAGGGAATGCCAGGAACATAGAGTGAGGTGACAACGAGCAGAGAAAACCAATAGCCAGTACCACATGCATGAGGAGAGATAAGAATATTTACCACAAAGCTCTGTGGGCACAACACAGAAATAATATCAGTCAACAGCAAAAGGGCTGAACTCCTCCTTCCCACAAGCCCTTTTCTACCTATCAACGCATTAAACAGAAATCTCTATCTGTATCCACTCCAACATCTACAGCCCCAAGCAATAAGGAAGGATGGAAGTCTTATACCTTAAGGATGGGTACACATGGGCCGAAAATCGCTTGATATGCAAAACTGCCCTCATGCTTGATCTAGACCTTGGCCATGCTACAGCAGTTGAACTTGCATCAGTAGGCTGCTAATGAGTATTTAATGGAGTATAGGACAAAAACAGGATCTGGGTTTTTTTCACCATGGCAGTGGCTCATCACTCAAGACTTCTCTACCGTCTTGTCACCACTTACAACCAGAATGGTGAGCCGTGACATTGTGGGGGTCAGCAATCAAATCCCTCTGGCGTTCCAGCTGGAGCAAGTATGTGTTGTACAAGATTGGGCATGCGAGGCACAGCAACAGGAGAAAGAGGAAGACTTCCTGCTGTCTCATAGCCCGACTTATTTTTAATCCATCCCTATGAGGCAGCACCAAACACAGGAGGAGCATGAGGAGAAGGAGGGTTGAGATGCCAGCAGTGAGGAGGACATGGGCTAGACTTCTAGGGGTATGTTTTCCCTCTGACAAACTTTACGTGTTGTACATAGGTGGGGTGAGATAGTTGTGGACAACATTGTCCTCAGCAACACTGAGGGTCAGGTTCCTCTGCAGCTGTAAATTTGTGGTAGATGGGCACATTCAAACTGCAGTGATTTACCTCTACTGTGCAATTGCTTTTGCACAGAACAGCCCCAATCCTTCTCTTCTGGGTTCCCGCACCGGCGCTCCTGGCTCCTCCCCACCTACTGAGTGCCCCCCAGTGGAAGCTGCTTCCTAGGGGGCAGTGGTACATGCTCACTTCCGAGCCCAGCTGTTTGTGTCTATTCAGATACACAGCCTGGCATGGCCCCACCCGCCACTCTCTGCTCACAGGTTTGACTGACAGCAAAATGAGCCAATGACTCCAGCTGCTTTCAGCCAAGCCTGTGAGAGCCGGGAAAAGAGGAGAGGAGTGAAGATCTGCTGCAAATGTGCACAGCACTATATCAAGATCGGGCTCGGGTAAGTATTAATGGGGGACTACTATTAAATGTGAATGCATTAGGGTAAAAAAAACCCTTACCTTTACAACCACTTTAAGTCCCTGCACTAAATCGACTAGGAAATAAGAAAAGCGTATGAAAACGTCAATCACCTCTAACCACAGTACGAGTTGCATTCTCCTGCAGATCAGACCGAAAAGAGTCAAATCCAAAAATCTTCTTCAGGGCAGACTGTACCCTGCACTTTGGTCGTGCTGATGATGAGGAACACTCTGCACTCATCTTTTACAGAAGAAAAAGGCATCTAATCCTCCTGCAGGAAAGAAACCAATTATTCAATCACAGAGAAAATATCTAAACGATGACAAAAATCAGAGCTCTGCAGAAACTATAGGCTGTGCAATGTAGAAGTACGATAAAGGCAACTGAGCTTTTAGAGATTCATGTCAATATAAAAGCCACTAAAACCATCACAAAGAAGCAGACTGTACACAAATGAAACCAACAACAACTTTCTATGTTTGATTGTCAGACAAATGTTTAACTTTGTTGTATTATTTCTGAGATATATATTGAGGTTTACTGCAATTTTAAAAAGGGATTGTGTTGCGAGAACATTAACAGAACACAGTGGTGTTGCCCACAGCATCTACACCTTTCAAATCACCGATTTAAAATCATTGTAAAGGCATTTATTTTTAATTTTTATATCAAACATGTTATACTTACCTGCTCCGTGTATTTTTATTACATAGTTACATATTAGGTGGGATTGAAAAAAAAAGACACAAGTTCATCCAGTTCAACCTATGTGTGTGTGTGTGTGTGTTAATGTTAATAGTACATTGTATACCCCTGTATGTTGTGGTCGTTAAGGTACCCATCTAATAATAGGATTTTTTAAAACAGCTTACCTGTAAAATGATTTTCTTTCGAAGGACATCACGGGACACAGATCCACAGTAATTACTGATGGGTTATATAGGTATCACTGGTGATTGGACACTGGCACACCCTATCAGGAAGTTCAACCCCCTATATAATCCCTCCCCCTTGCAGGGATACCTCAGTTTTGTAGCCAAGCAATATAGTGTATTAGAAGAGGGGCGGGACCTCTGTATCCCGTGATGTCCTTCGAAAGAAAAGGATTTTACAGGTAAGCTGTTTTAAAAAATCCTATTTTCTTTCTCGAACATCACGGGACACAGAGCCACAGTAATTACTGATGGGATGTCCCAGAGCAATGCTACCTGAGGGGGGGAACCATGACCAAGTAGGGTGCAATCAGACCTGAGGACCCTGTACCGCTGCCTGCAGCACACTACCCCCAAAGGCGATATCCTCATGCCTTCTCACATCCACCTGATAGAATCTGGTAAATGTATGGACTGAAGACCAGGTTGCGGCCTTGCAGATTTGAGCCATAGAGGCCCAGTGATGCACTGCCCAAGAAGCACCAATAGCCCTTGTGGAATGTGCCCTGATCTGAAACGGAGGAATCTTCTGTTTCAAACCGTAAGCTTGAATGATCAATTGTCGAATCCATTTAGAAATGGTAGCTTTTGACGCTGCCTGTCCTCTATTGGGACCTTCTGGCAGCACAAACAAAACATCCGTCTTGCGGATCTGAGCAGTTGCCCCGAGATAGGCCTTAACTGCTCTTACTACATCCAACGAATGTAGAGATCTCTCTTCCGGAGAACAGGGATCTGGAAAAAAAAGGAAGGTAGAACAATGTCTTGGTTTAAATGAAAATCAGAAACCACCTTCGGTAAAAAACTAGGATGAGGGCGTAGTACCACTCTATCCTTGTGTATAATCAAATAAGGCTCCTTACAGGAAAGAGCTGCTAATTCTGATACTCTTCTAGCAGAAGTGATGGCCACCAGAAAAATTCATTTCCTTGTCAAGACCAAAGGAATCTGACTTATTGGTTCAAAAGGCTGTTTCTGTAACACAGACAGGACCAAGTTCAAGTCCCAGGGGTTTAGGGGCACTTTAACCGGAGGATTAAGACGCATCACCCCCTGCATAAAGTTTTGAAGCAAGTGGCCGCTGAAATAATACTGATAAAGCAGAGACCTGGCCCTTGATGGTACTCAAGGCCAGCTTCATCTCTAATCCTAATTGTAGAAAGTCAAGGATTCTACCTATGACATATTTCCTGGGATGCCAACCTCTGGGTTCACACCAGGATACATAAGCTTTCCAGACTCTATGATAAATCATCCTGGAAGCTGGCTTCCTTGCATTGATCAAGGTAGATATGACAGGACCTGAGAGCCCACGACTCTTCAGAACGTGGGTCTCAATAGCCAAACCGTCAAATTTAGCGTTTGTAAGGCAGGATGGAACACTGGACCTTGAGATAACAGGTCTGGGCGTACCGGTAGGGTCCACGGAGAACCCACCGTCATCCTTACTATTTCTGCATACCAAGTCCTTCTGGGCCAAGCGGGGGCCACCAGAAGTACCGACTTCCTTTCCTGCCTGATCCTGCGAAGGAGTCGTGGTAATAGCAGAATAGGCGGGAATGCGTAAATCAGTGAGAACTGATGCCACGGAATCACCAACGCATCCCGCCCGCATGCAAGAGGATCTTTCGTCCTTGCCACAAATCTGTCTATCTTTTTGTTGAATCGGGATGCAAAGAGATCTACATCTGGAACCCCCCATCTTAGGCATATGGCCCAAAAGACGTCGGGATGCAGAGACCATTCCCCTGGCGCATAACTGCTGGCGACTTAGATAGTCCGCCTGCCAATTCTCTATTCCCGGGATGAAAACTGCCGATATGCATGGCACATGCATCTCTGCCCAGACTAAGATCTGGTTCACCTCCTTTTGAGCAGCTCGGCTCCGGGTGCCTCCCTGATGATTGACATAAGCCACTGCTGTGGCATTGTCGGACTGGATCCTGACCGGACAACCCTGTAGCCTGATAGTCCAGGCTTTTAGAGCTAGATGTATCGCCCGGATCTCCAGAATGTTGATGGGTAAGGTCCTCTCCGTCTTGGACCATACCCCTTGGACCGCAGCCTGTTCCAGAACTGCTCCCCAACCTGACAGACTGGCATCTGTTGTTACCACCGTCCTGGTAACCGGTAGAAAGGATTTCCCCTTCTGCAGGTTTTCGGGTATGAGCCACCATTTGAGGCTCTGACGCACCGCATGCGACAGGTGCATCGGAAAGTCTAATGCCTGAACTTTCTTGTTCCAGGTCGACAGAATACTGTGTTGCAGCATTCTTGAGTGAAACTGAGCATAGGGAACTGCTTCGAATGAAGACACCATCTTCCCTAGTAGCCTCATACAAAGGCGGATAGAGGGACCCTTCTTGGTCCTTACAGCCAGAATCAGCTCTCTCAAAGCAGAGATCTTTGCCTGGGGTAGAAATATTTTCTCCTGGCTTGTATCTATAATCAGACCTAAATACTCCAGTCTTCTTAATGGTTTTAGGAAAGACTTTTCTAAGTTGAGGATCCAACCCAGGTGTTCTAGATACCTGACTGTGGTCCTTAAGTTTCCATTCAAAGAGGCTACCGACCGGTCTATCAAGAGCAGGTCGTCTAGGTATGCTAGCTATACCCTGAGCCCTTAATCTGGCCAAAGGAGGAGCCAAGATCTTTGTGAACACTCGAGGTGCAGTGGCTATCCCAAAAGGCAGAGCCACAAACTGGAAATGGCGCCCTCCTACCTCGAAGCACAGAAACTTCTGATGAGCAGGAAAAATGGGCACATGCAGATATGCATCTCTGATGTCTATTGATGCCAGAAATTCTCCTCCCTGCAGGGTGGGAACTACTGTTCGAATTGATTCCATGCAGAAGGATTGAATCCTTAGGAATCGGTTCAGATCCCTTAAATCCAAAATGGGCCTGACATCCCCATTTGGCTTTTGGACCGTAAAAAGGTTGGAATAGAAGCCCAATCCCTGGTCCTTTGCGGGAACGATCATAATGACCTCCTGCGACAAAAGTCGCTCTAACGCTAGAAGGAGCGACTGCTTCTTCTCTGGGTCTCTGGGGACACTTGATCTGAGGAACCGAGGAGAGGGGAATTCCTGAAACTCCAGCTTGTACCCTAAGGTTACCGTGGAGATTACCCATCTGTCCTGGAAATCCTCCTGCCAGAGCTCTGAGAACTGTCGCAGTCTTCCCCCACTCGAGTGAGCGGGGGCGCCCCCTTAATGCAGAGGTCTTAGTGTTTTGCCTAGTAGGCTTCTTCCCCCAGGACTTCTTTTGTCCCTGGGGTTGACTCTTGTCTCTGGACCCCGATGGAGGCGGCCGTCGAGACTGCCTGGAGGCTGAAGCCCCCGGCGCTGGGGAAAGAGTCTGTTTGAAAGAGGGACGCTTACTCTTCTTCTTGACAGGTAAGAGAGTGCTTTTCCCACAAGAGATTCTCTTGATATAGTTATCCAAGTCCTCTCCAAACAACCTTGCACCACGAAATGGAAACCCAGCCAGTAGCTTCTTACATGGTGCTTCGGCTGACCAATTTTTCAACCATAGGATTCTACGTATATGCACCAACCCCAGTGAAAGACGGGAGGTTTGCACGATAGAATCTCTAATGGCGTCAACCACAAAGCATAAGGCCGCTGGAAGGTTAGCAAACCCCTGGGCCTGCTGTTCAGGTAATACTTTGATGACCTGCTTAACATGGTCTCTTAAGTATTGACAGACTCCAATCGCTGCTACTGCAGGTTGGGCCACTGATCCTGCTAAGGAGAAAATATCCTTCAATAGGGATTCCATCCTTTTATCTACAGGATCCCTGAGCATTGTCTACAGGACAAGTCAGGCTATTATTTACAGAGGAAATGGCGGCATCAATGGCCGGTATTCCCCACATTTTAATAAACTTTTCTTCAATCGGATAAAGTGTTGAAAACTTTTTCGGCGGAAAAAAACGTTTGTCTGGGTGATCCCACTCAGAATAAATGAGCTTTTCGAGTAAAGTATGAACAGGAAAAGCCTGTGCTGCTTGGAAAGGCTTCAGTGACCCCAAAGCAGAAGAGGATTCTTTAGCAGTTTCAGGTGGGGGCAACTTAAATGTGGAGCGGACCAATCCAGTGAGGATCTGCACTAGGACTTTCTCCTCTTGGGAAGTCGCAGAGGGTCCCTCTCCACCTGATTCCTCCGAAGAGGAATCATCCGTCCCATCCTGATCCTCTGAAAGGGATTCGTCTCCTTTATCCCAGAGCTCCTCTGTCTGAGGGTCTTGGGGAACAGAGGAAGGCCTAGTGCGTTTTCTTTTACTGAGTGAAGACGTAATCACGGCCATTAATCTTTCCTCTAGACCATTAATGGTTGAGGAAAAAACCTCTTGTGTAATATATACAGGGGCTGAAGTGCCAGAAGCAGGTGTAGCCCCTGACCCAGATGGTTCTCCCTGGCTAGCCGTCCCTGGCCCATCCGGGGGGGAGGATGCTGCTGACAGGGGGCTCTCAGAACCTGAACGAGATCCCCTAGTGTCTCTGGTTCCTGGGGTGCTTGAACCTCTTCTAGCCATAGTGCAAAGCAACAAGGTGTGAGGTATACAAATGAACACTGCCTGATGAGCGATGTAGTCTGGCTAAAAGCCTTGCTACCCAATGCTCAGTCTGGTGTTACTTCAGTAAATGCTGCCTAGGAGAATGCCTGTGTCCCACCTTACATGCGACCGTCAGTTCTGTGTCTCTCAAAAGGCTGTGTGCACCTGTACAGAGTGCCTTTAATAGCCTGCAGCTGGCCTGAGTGGGAGTCTAAACACTCTGTGCTCACGTCCCGCCCCCCCCTTCCATCCTACCTGTGTAGCCGGCCTGAGATGCTGTGAAAAACATGTGCAGCGATGAAAACACTGAGACAGACCATCCAGCATGTGAAGGTATGTGCTCTTGGCAGCCCCCGGTGGTCACAATAGGCATAGCATGCATTTACCTTAAAGGAGAAAAGCCACTAGAACTCAAAAGTTCTGTGGAATCTCCTCTTACCTTATCCAGCCGCAGGGTTCTGTTTACACAGACCCAATCTTCACCTCTCACGGTGGGCTCCGTTTGAAAAAACCGTCAGAGACTGGGGCCCCCTATGAATAGGGGGATCCAACAGTTCTGGGACCGTAAAGCACCCTGCCAGAAATTAGGAAGTTTAAAGCCATTTTCTGATCTGCGGGGTCCAGCTCTCTAAAAAGAGAAGCGTTACGGGTAAAACCTCATTTCTTCGGACACGAGGCCCGGGTACCATTCAATTCGGCCATGAAAAGACACTTTGAATGGATCCGGTTCGCCTGGCTTGCCCCAGTATAGGATATAGGATATTCCCTTTGGAGCTCAGCACAGGACATCTTTACACGTCCATCACCTAAGACACTGGCGTAAAAAAACTGAGGTATCCCTGCAAGGGGGAGGGATTATATAGGGGGTTGAACTTCCTGATAGGGTGTGCCAGTGTCCAATCACCAGTGATACCTATATAACCCATCAGTAATTACTGTGGCTCTGTGTCCCGTGATGTTCGAGAAAGAAATATATATATTTTTTTTAATTATCAATGCTCCCCGCTGATATCACTGCTTGTGCAAGAGAATTCCACATTCTTACCACTCCGACAGTAAAGAACCCTTTACGCAGTTTAAGGTTAACCCGCTTTCTCTTTTAATTTTTGTGAATGGCCACGTGTCTATTTAAATTCCCTGTCACTGAAAAGTTTGTTCACAATGCTAGGGTCACCAGTACTGTATTTGTACATCAACATCATATTCCCTCTCAAGCGTCTCCTCTCCAGAGAGAATAAGTTCAACGATTGTTGTCTTTCCCCATAGCTAAGATCCTCCAGTTCCTTAATTAGCTTTGTTGCCGTTCTCTGTACTCCAGTGCCAGTACATCCTTCCTGAGGACTGGTGCCAAGAAATGGACGGCATACTCCATGTGCGGCCGGACCAGAGTCTTGTGAGAGAATTATCGTATTGCACAGAGTGGCCTGATCCTCCTCTTCTGGGGTCCACCGCCGGCGCTCTTGGCTCTTCTTAGTGCTCCCCCATAGGAAGTGGTTTCCTCTGGGGCACACATGCAGGCTTCCTCCTGACTTGGCTGTGTGCGTCTATCTACTGACACTTATAGTATGGCTCAGCCCCAATCCTGTTCCCTCCTCACAGCATTTAATTGACAGCAGCCGGAGCCACTGGCTCTCAGCTTGTGAGAGGGGACAGAGAGAGAACCAGCACTGCTGCAGACTGGCACAGTGCTGGATCAATCCAGAACTCACGTAAGTATTTGGTTTTTATGAACTGGCCAAGAATCGAACCATGTAGGGCCAGCTTTACACTCAGTAGGATGTGTTCCTTGTGATGATGCTTCTTCCACTAGGTGAAACCATTCTTTGTCTATGTCCCCTCCACCCCCATAATCTTCTGCTGTGGTGGGGTTAATAAAACTAAGGGGCTGTCAGAGGCTCTCATTAAGACTGCCTATGCCCTCCTTTCCGCCCAGTTCCATCATTCATAGAAACTGTACTGCTACAGCCTGTGTGAATAAAAAAGGATCTATGAATGGAGTAGGCAGACCTATCAGTTATCCTCCAGTCTTCCATTCATAGATCACTTTTCATTCATACATGCTGTAGAACAGCTTTGAAAAATGGTGGAGCTGGATGGAAAGAGCAGACATAGTCAGGCACTTTTGAGGAGAGGCCGCGACAGCCCCTTAGTTCTGTTAACCCCTGCCACAACGGAAGGGGGCATGGACGGAGGAGCATGTCACCTAACAAAAGAAGAGTCAGCTCAAAGGACACATCCTACTGACTGTAACTTATGTCCCTTGTGCTGATTTTTGTGTTTTTTATTTTAGCTGCAAACTCTGAAGACTTTGCACTCTTGGGAGCCGAGAGTTATTTTTATTTTTTACAGTCTAGGTACAGTATGTGACGTGCATTGTTGTGACTGCAAGGTTACGAAATATTGTATGTTGGTGCTTTAAAGCTGATCTGTAGGCAAACTGCTAAAAACCCAGATGAAATTAGACTCAGGACTCTAATGCCCCCTACACACGGTCGGATTTTCCGACGGAAAATGTGTGATAGGACCTTGTTGTTCGGAAATTCCGACCGTGTGTAGGCTCCATCACACATTTTCCATCGGATTTTCCGACATACAAAGTTTGAGAGCAGACTATAAAATTTTCCAACAACAAAATCCGTTGTCGCAATTTTCGATCGTGTGTACACAAATCCAACGCACACAGTGCCATGCATGCTCAGAATAAATAAAGAGATGAAAGCTATTGGCTACTGCCCGGTTTATAGTCCCGACGTACGTGTTTTACGTCACCGCGTTCAGAATGATCTGATTTTCCGACAACTTTGTGTGACCGTGTGTATGCAAGACAAGTTTGAGCCAACATCCGTCAGAAAAAATTCTAGGATTTTGTTGTCGGAATGTCCGAACAAAGTCCGACCGTGTGTACGGGGCATAACAGATAAACTGTATGGCAGGAGAGTGAGTGAAGGTGAGTATCAGTGGATGGTGGAACCTGTCAATGGGGTTGATTTACTAAAAGTGGAGTTCAGTTCTTTGACCGAAAAAATAAAAACTGAAAGCTGGTTTCTATGCACAGCTGCACCTGATTTTGCACTCTGCAGTTTTAGTAAATCAACCCCAATATGTCTTTAATGGGCAAAGTAACAGATGATTTTAGGATCAGTGCTGCACAATGTCTAACACTGAAATGATCATTACGAAATAGTGGAAATGTTCCAGTAAAGCAGATCCTGACTGTGGAATGTTATTTTCACAGTATTCAGTGCTTCTGTTTGTCTTTCACATCACACTGGAAACAACTTCTCCCAGCTGCTTTTCTTGGACATCCGCTTTCCCTCATTAGCCAAGTCTACCCCTTCAGATTCCTCATGCTCTCCTATGGAAATATCAGTGAAGGGAACTTAATTAACCTATTTGGCCTAAAGACAAATTGCCCAGTAGTTACAGCAGCAGAGACTGGTACAGAAACCCTATTCACTGAGAATGGAGATGTATATAAGGCCAGTCATAGACGAGTCGAAAACCGAACATTCTGTCACTGAAAAACGAAAATAGAGCATACGACTGTGCCATTATTTGTTTCATTTTTCTTTTAAAAATCCAGCATGTTGGATCAGACACTTTTGATTGCGCCACAAAAATCTTGCGTCGCAGATGGCACACCAATGATGTGAAGAACGAGCGACCTGATGATCGACAAGAATTTTCCTTCAGTTTTTGACTCATCTATGGCCTGTTTAAGCAGCCAGCCTCCAAGTATTATAAAGAAAATAGGGACTTTGGACCAGTTGTAATTTTTAAGTCAAATATGATTTACGGTAGTTGTAGTCATAGCCTTTTGACTAAAATGCCATTTTAGTCACCAGAATTGTTTTAGTCGTATTTTAGTAGACTAAAATAGTGTTAATTTTGTCTACGAAATTAACACTGCTTTGGGCGCTGTTTGAATGTGCACTTACAGAAGTATTGGATTTTTATTTTTTTTAATCATACTTACCTAGGTGCATGTAGCATCTGTTCGATGCTCCATCTGTCCCTCGCCAGCTCTAAGACTGAGAACCGAGCAATCAAATACTGCCAATCGCTCAGTTCTCAGGGCTCCCTGAGCAGAGAGCCGGTGACTGTCAGTCAACAGTTCTCTGCTCTGCCCCCTGGGGCTCACTGGAGTGCTGGGCTGTGGAGGGGGCGGGAGAAGCTGGCTGAGGCTCTCAGTGGCTCACCAAGAGGCTTAGCCGAGTGCCAGTCAAGGCATGTGGGCGGATCCCAACCATATGGTCGCAATCCTTCCCCAGCTTGGACTGGCTCTGTGACTTTAGCCCTGTCTCTGCTGAAAACGGGTTGCAAGAGTACGGAACAGACTGCTCTCCTGTGATCCATAGGAGAAGTACAGCCAAACGAGATTTGGCTGTACTTCTCATTTGAACTTGCCATGGATGGTTCGTTTTTTATTGAAGCCACTGAGACACTGCTGTCAGAATACACTGATCAGCGGCTACAAATGCTGATCGAGAAAAAAAAATTCAACATTCGCCTTTCATAAAAAGTTGATCAAATGACGGCCACACACTGATCGATATTTGGTCGGTCCCTGCTAAACCAGACAAATTTCAATCTATGGTCTTCAACAGCTGCTAAAAACGTTATATTAGTGGTGCAAAAACGGTCTTTAGGATACCATAGCAGAATGCAGTGAGGGTATCACATGAAAGCAAATTCTGCTGCAGGGCAAGGAGTTTAGAAAAATGTCATGAGGCAGATTTACTAAAAGTCAACTTGGATTATTAAATTCTTCACTAAAGTAACACTGCTGAAAAATATTACCTGTACCTGATAGCTTCTGAACTGTGTGCTTTGCCTTTTATTTTACATCTCATTGTGAGTTTACAGGTGACACTGGTACGGACTGAATAGAAGGTACAAACATAATATCAGCAGCAGATGGCACCGCTCAAGGTGGACTTTCGCCTTGACCACTGGACGTGGGTGCTATGTTGTTTGGAGTCTGTCCTATCACAGAGTTCCAAGTCCACAACAGAGGAAGCTGCATTACGCCAAATTTATCATCTTACAATGAACTTTATTGCAGCATGTACAATGCATTACATATCCTTCAATGCACTTTTATACACACACACTGTATACAGACAAGTGATGGCTTGTCCTACCATAGTTTTTTCCAAAACCATGTTCTAGAGAAGAGAAGTCACTACATTGTCTTGATGTGGTGAGAGCGGTCAAGAGAGAGAGAGCACAGCTAGGGGGGAGCTGCACAGGGAAAGATTTTTACCTTGCAGAAAATACATTAAAACTAAAAAAACTTTTACCTTTACAACTGCTTTAAGATCCTGGGGCTAGCATCTAGTATTAATTCAGTTTAGGAACAACTTATCGTTTCCAAGTTTATTAATGATATAATCCAGCTTCCCTATATGTTAGGCCTAGTTAGTTCAGTGCTTAGACAGACCCCTTCCTTCTTCTTTAATTATATTATGGGGTACATAAAAACAAACATACATATGCACCTCAATTCTGTAGCATCGCTCATCGTTCAGTTCTTGGTCTTCTAGGAGCGAAGAACAGTGACTGTCAGTCAGTGTTATGTTAATATCATCAATGAAAACATTTGTCACAATTTTCGTCAGTGGCCTTTTTACAGCGACTAAAGGTACACCACTGACGAAAACTATGATGAAAATGATTTCCATTTTCAAACGAAAACGTGAAGGAGGGATGTTTACCCTTGTGAACTTTTCGGCTTCCATGGGGCTCCATGTTTAGCAGTTAGTACTGTACTAGGGATGTCGGCTGCATCTCTCACATGAGTGTCTGCTTTGCGTTCTCACTAAGCCTGGGCTACGAGCGTCTGGACAGCACATTCCCACCCCTCCACACGAATTGGAGAGGCTGGATCTGCTCTACCTCCCTGTGCCCGTCCGTGTGCTGTATATGTGAAGAGACTGTGTGGGTGGGAATGTTTCAATCAAGCAAACGAAATATGAAGCCATTGAATAAGCAGTTCAGCACTGTGACCGTACTCTTCCACTTCTCCGTCAATCCCTTCCTGCCATTTCTCCCCTTCCTCCTCTTTATTATTATGTTGTCCCCCAGCAGAACCTTTTCATAGCTTTCTTTCTTCAAGCTCTAATAGTACTTGGTTCTATGTTCATTTAAGTGGGCTCACCATGCCAATACCTTGAGGGGTTGGCATTTAGGAGGTTAAAACAGGCAGTGAGGAAATGTGATATCACCTCCTCACTGCCTGTCAAATGCCTCTGAAAAGTGTCCTGAGCATGGATCACTTTTCAGTGGAGTGACAGTGCCTGCTACAAGTGTGAACAACCCTTTGGGTTCACACTAGTATGCTGTGGTTTGGCCACAGTGGTGGCATACTTGCAGTTTTCCTGAATGTTACACCTGGTTATAGCCGCAGTCCCATAGACTACTATTAGGTTGCACATTTTTGCCACATTTTCTGAAAGTGCGCCAAAAGGCCTGCATGCTGCATCCTTGGTGCGCTTTCAGAAAACCCTACAAAAAGGTGCAACTTAAATGATTTTTGTCAACTAAAATGTACTGAGGATTAAGGCGACTAAATATGACTAAAACTAAATCAATTGCAGATAAAAAACTAAAAGTACTAAAACTAAAATGGCGTTTTAGTCAAAAGACTAAGACTTAAACTAAATCGAAATCTGCTGCCAAAATTACCACTGCTGCCAGTCACTGCTCTCTGCAGCACCGGGCTGGAGAGGATAGGGGTGCCCTGAGATGCGGAGTCAGGCGTCAGTCAGGCAGCTGGGTGGATCCTGACAATATGGTGAGAATCTTTAAATACACTGAGGTGGCTTTGTGATGTCAGCGGACAGTAATTGCACTGCTGTGACCCAGAAGAGAAGCATGGCCATAGCAGTATTAAACCCAACAGCAAACATTTATTATATTGCAGCTTACCAATTCTGCCAATCAGTGATGGCTGTATTCGTTTCTTTTTTTAAGCTTTCTTTTCTTCTCTTTTCATCTGGTGATCTAGCTAATAAGTCTCTTGTTTTTCACAAGCTCCAGCGGAATGTATCTGTTTACATAGATGAGAAAAAAAACAGTTAACACTGACAGGAGTGATTAAAATTATCAGCTTTTATTCATTCATGTAAAAGCTTTATCCGAAAAGGAAAAAAATTGATTGCCATAACTGTTTAAAAAGTGTGAGCCGGACTTTGGCTTCAAATTGTTAGTGTAAAAAAAATCTGCTAGTACATTTAACACTACCCCCCACCCCCGACTGACAATGATGCTGTCTGCTGTGCCTCCTATGGTCATTCCTCCAGAGTTGTGTCTCACTAATACAGGAGGTATGTTCCTGGCCAGATCACCAGGTGAAAACAGAGGGAAGAAGCCAAAGAAAAGAAAACAAATGCAGCCACCACATTTAATGACTGGTAAGCTGCAATATATTACATTTTTGGTTTTGGGTTTAATATTGCTTTAAATATAAATGACAGCTAGCCAGCTATCATGTTCAGAAGGCGAGGTCAGCAATATCAGCCCTGCACTTCTAGCACAAATATACTTTAAAGCAGAGTTCCACCCAAGAATGGAACTTCTGCTTTAAGCACTCCTTGCCCCCTTACATGCCAAATTTGGGGGGGGGGGGGGGGGATGTGGGTACCTAGTTTTGACAGGTACTTCCTGTCCCACTTCCTGCTTCCGTTGCCTCGCCACCTAGACGACTCCTCTCACCCTCCCTCTCTAATCTTCTGGGACACGTCACAGGTCCCAGAAGAATGCTTGGCCACTAAAAGAGTGCAGCGCGACTCGCGCACCCAGCTGTGAAGCCTCATTCTGTCACAGCCAGGTGCCCACACTTGCAATGACGGCACCATGGAGAGCAGGGGGAGAGAAGCGAGGCTTCAGGCGGCCGCATCGCTGGACTGTGGGACAGGTGAGTGTCTGATTATGAGGCCTCATGCACACTGGATGTTTTTACAGCAGCTGTTTTTGGCAGTGGACATTTTTTTCTACAATCTTTAAACTCTCTATCATGTTATCCTATGTGTCCATGCACACATAGGCTGTTTCAGCAGTTTTGGGCAGTGGCGTTTTTGAGCAGTAAAAAAAAAAAAGAAACAAAACTAGTGGGTTCCGAGAGACGTTTTTCAGCTGTAAAAACACTCTAACGCTGATAAACGTCGATAAACGCTCAAAAACGCCACTCACCAGCGTTTAACATTTTTGATCCACTGGAAAAAAAAAACCCGCTAACGCGGAAAAACGCTAATAAACGCTATTGCAAAAACGTTGAAAAACTACACTTTTTGTAGCTGCCGACTTTTAATAAACTTACAAACGAGCGGAACTCTGCCTGAAACTCTGATAATCTATCATTTTTAGGCCGTGAAGGTTGGAGAAGAGAGATGTTTATATAGCTTACAAAATGAGGAAAGCACAAAAAGACCTGACTGCCTTATTCCCAGGCAGGTGACACTAAGAAGCTGCAAAGCAGGAACAGGAAACAGTACGCCTTCCTGGCTACGCAGTGTAGTAGGGGTGTTAGAATGACAGGAGAGTATAAACAGAATTACAAATATTTAGGCATGCAAACAGTTTAAACCCATTTATTTAATTCAACTGTGTATTTATCAGTATCTTACCAAATAATAATTCTTTATCCTAATCTCATGGTGCATCAGCGTGTTACTAAGAGGAAAAAGAAAAAAACAATTGGCAGTAAAACTGGATTATGGTACTACAAGCAATAGAACATATTCAATATACTTTACAACCATAATGCCCCATACACTTGGTCGGACATTGATCGGACATTCCGACAACAAAATCCCTGGATTTTTTCCGACGGATGTTGGCTCAAACTTGTCTTGCATACACACGGTCACACAAAGTTGTCGGAAAATCTGATCATTCTGAACGCGGTGACGTAAAACACGTACGTCGGGACTATAAACGGGGCAGGAGCCAATAGCTTTCATCTCTTTATTTATTCTGAGCATGCGTGGCACTTTGTGCGTCGGATTTGTGTACACACGATCAGAAATTCCGACAACGGATTTTGTTGTCGGAAAATTTTATAGCCTGCTCTCAAACTTTGTGTGTCGGAAAATCCAATGGAAAATGTGTGATGGAGCCCACACACGGTCGGAATTTCCGACAACGAGGTTCTATCACACATTTTCCGTCGGAAAATCCGACCGTGTGTACGGGACATAAAACTGTTCCTTGCACTTGTGGTCAGTTTAACTGTGTTTAGAGGAAATCGAATTCTGTGCATCCAGGATCCATTTAGATACTATTTAGGGGCTCCATGCACACTGGACATTAAAATAGCGTTATAAAATCACCAGTAGCTTTGCAGTGAGTCTTTCAACGTTTTTTAACGTTTTTGCGCATTAGCGTTTTTTTTTTTCCCAATGGATCAAAAACGTTAAAAAACGCTGGTGAGCCACAATTTTGAACGTTTATCGATGTTCATCAGCGTTTGGCATTTTTTGTGGTCAGAAAAAAAGCCCATAAACTCCACTGCTGATAAAAGTTCAAAAACGTCCATGTGAGCATGGACACATAGGATAACACATGGGCTGTTAAAAAAACTCCAAAAAACGGCCGTTTATGAGCTCCAGTGTGCATGGAGCCTAAAGCAGGAACAACATCTAAACTCAGGAAAAAGTGATCTGGGAGACAAGAAAATTCTTTCTATTTCCCAGGTAACGTCCGCTTTTAGAAAACCACTTTATTTGCCAAGGAGCTGTGTATTATAAACATTTGCTTAAAGTGGCTGAAAACCCACTCTCATCAATTATAAAGTAATGGCATAGTGCCTCCTGCATGTATCCTTACCTTTCAAATATCTCCCCTCCTCTATTTGGAGCCCCTAAAAATTCCAGATTCAGTGGGCGGGTCTGTTGTGCGGCACTCGGTGGGCAGAGTCATGACATCAGCAGACTCCCCGCCCACATCTACATTCCCCTTGGTCAGAGCACGCACAGGAGAGTCGGAGCGCGTTCTGGACAAAAGCAGAGCACGCTCACGGCCCCTTGTCAGTTCTGCACACATGGATGTCCAGTGACAATCTAGGATGATCGGTGCGGCGGGGACAGCTGTGAGCACCGATCCCCCTGCATGGCTTTTCAGCGGACAGCCGCGGGAGGGAGAGAAGGATTAGCAGCTGATGAAAAGCCATGCAGGGAGATCGGCGCTCACAGCTGTCCCCCACTGCACCGATCATCCCAGACTGTCCCCCATGTCTTCCTCCTCCTCCATCTCCCTTGTTCTCCTCCAACAACCCCCCTCCCCTTCATCTCTGGCCCCCTCCATGTCTTCCTCATCCGCCCGATGTCTCTGTGTCCTCTTTCTCCAACACCCCCCCCCCCCCTCATCCCCCACAGCCGGATCTGCCAGGATGGAGAGCAGAGGAAGAACCCTTCCTTTTCTGAATGGGACATAGAGAGCGTTCGTTACCGATCACTCTCTATGTTATGTGATAACTGAGCAGAGTAAACTATGTGTTACTTTGCTTCAGTTTGTGAACTCTGCACTGCACATTCTCTATTTAACATTACCACATTCTGCGCCATGTAAATCATCTCAGACTGTATTAAACCACACCCCTTTAAAGCCAACATCCAAGATTCTATGCAAATTGTAGCACCCTCTAGTAGTGTAGGTGCTAGAGTGAGAATTTTTAGTGTAGGTAAATTCAGGCCGGCCTGGCTGACATCCAGGCCTGTTCGTTTTTGTTTGATCTGGACTGGAATGGCTCAGGGTAGAAGCTGGGTGACTCACAGGCAGCATCACCAAGACCTCCCTCTTCATTCCAGAGCTCTCTAGAAGGTTCTGGAAAGAGAGGAGAGGGGAGGTGGACCTGCCTGGGGTATTCTGAGGAGCCCTGATCAATCCCCAACTTGGAATTGGCAGGGGGCAGGCCTCCTCAAACACCCAGGGTCAGCCCAGTTTGGGAGAAGTTGTCAGATGGAAGAGTTAGAGATGGAGTACTGAAGCTGTCAGGGCCTTGGAGGGAACTCCGCAGTCTGGGGGGGGGGGACCTTGGGCCTGGGCTCGGGTGCGGAGAGGGCTCTCTAAGAAAATGTGGAGGTGTCATGGACAGGAGGCACAGGGGGAGCAAGAGATGACAGCGGGAGAGAGTACTGCCGGCCAAGTCTCCAAGGAGAGGAACCATCGGTTGCAGCCAAGAGGCCTGGTGAGTGGCATGCACAGTCGGGAGGCACACCTGAAAAGGACTGGGAGAGTGCAGTTGGAGATGGGTGCAGAACCAGAGGAGAGGACTGTGGTGTCGTGGGCAGTGAAATCAGGCAGCTGCAGACAGGAGGGCTGGCAGGGCCTGAAAAGGGCTGACTGGGATCAGTAGCCGCATGTGGGACAGCTAGTACCAGAACTTAATATTTTCTTTTTGCTACACCATAGGGGCCCGCGGTCTCTGCCTGTGAAGGGTATTTTCTTTAGGCCTGGCTGAGTCAGTGTCAGGCCTACAGTGCTAGCTAGTCTGGAGAACAAAAGAGAAGAAGCGATGTGCAGGAGGAGTATGGAGCAATACTCAGAAGATAGGAAGCGATGGTCAGGAGGAGTATGAAGCAATACTCAGAAGATAGGAAGCGATGGTCAGGAGGAGTATGGAGTAATACTCAGAAGATAGGAAGCGATGGTCAGGAGGAGTATGAAGCAATACTCAGAAGATAGGAAGCGATGGTCAGGAGGAGTATGGAGTAATACTCAGAAGATAGGAAGCGATGGTCAGGAGGAGTATGGAGTAATACTCAGAAGATAGGAAGCGATGGTCAGGAGGAGTATGAAGCAATACTCAGAAGATAGGAAGCGATGGTCAGGAGGAGTATGGAGTAATACTCAGAAGATAGGAAGCGATGGTCAGGAGGAGTATGGAGTAATACTCAGAAGATAGGAAGCGATGTGCAGGAAAAGTATGGAGCGATACTCAGAAAATAGGAAGCAATGTGCAGGATAAGTATGGAGCAATACTCAGAAGAGAGGAATCCATACTCAGAAAAGAGGAAGAGATGTACAGGAGGAGAAATGGAGTATATATAGGATGTATATAAAGTCCCATGTTCCAATGTTTGACCACCTGGACATCTCATGAGTCCCCATCCCTATCCAAGTTTAATATCCCCTCAATAAAACAAAATGCAAGGACTGCTTTATTGTCTCTGAGGAGTGAAAACGTGTGTGCCTGGCTGGGCAGGGTGACAGACAGATCATTATACTCAGCAGCCCCTACGGGGGTACCGCTACACAATTTAAGCCACGCCCACATTTCGCAGCTGCTGTATCATGCCCACACACTCTCTGACCAACTCCTGTATCATGTGGATGGATATGGGATATGACAGGATGGAGATATTTGGGTCATGATTAGACAGCTATGATTTGGGTAAAAGGTGGAGATGGGAAAAGACATTGTGGTGCAGGCTGGAGAGGATGACTTCTTTATTCAGCGGGTGAGAGCAGCCCGCTGACTCGGGTAGGGACTTGGGGGTGGGGGGAGCAGCCCGCTGACTCGGGTAGGGACTTGGGGGTGGGGGGAGCAGCCCGCTGACTCGGGCAGGGGCTTGGGGGGGAGCAGCCCGCTGACTCGGGCAGGGGCTTGGGGGGGGAGCAGCCCGCTGACTCGGGCAGGGGCTTGGGGGGGGAGCCCGCTGACTCGGGCAGGGGCTTGGGGGGGGGGGGGGGGGGAGCAGCCCGCTGACTCGGGCAGGGGCTTGGGGGGAGCAGCCCGCTGACTCGGGCAGGGGCTTGGGGGGGGGGGGAGCAGCCCGCTGACTCGGGCAGGGGCTTTGGGGGGGGGGGGGGGGGGGGGGGAGCAGCCCGCTGACTCGGGCAGGGGCTTGGGGGGGGGGGGGGGGGGGGGGAGCAGCCCGCTGACTCGGGCAGGGGCTTGGGGGGGGGGGGGGGGGGGGGGAGCAGCCCGCTGACTCGGGCAGGGACTTGGGGGTGGGGGGAGCAGCCCGCTAACTCGGGCAGGGACTTGGGGGTGGGGGGAGCAGCCCGCTGACTCGGGCAGGGACTTGGGGGTGGGGGGGAGCAGCCCGCTGACTCGGGCAGGGACTTGGGGGTGGGGGGAGCAGCCCGCTGACTCGGGCAGGGACTTGGGGGTGGGGGGAGCAGCCCGCTGACTCGGGCAGGGACTTGGGGGTGGGGGGAGCAGCCCGCTGACTCGGGCAGGGACTTGGGGGGGGAGCAGCCCGCTGACTCGGGCAGGGACTTGGGGGGGGAGCAGCCCGCTGACTCGGGCAGGGACTTGGGGGGGAGCAGCCCGCTGACTCGGGCAGGGACTTGGGGGGGAGCAGCCCGCTGACTCGGGCGGAGCAGTCAGGTGACACAAGTAGGGACTCGGTAGGAGCAGTCAGGTGACACAAGTAGGGACTCGGTGGGAGCAGTCAGGTGACACAAGTAGGGACTCGGTGGGAGCAGTCAGGTGACACAAGTAGGGACTCGGTGGGAGCAGTCAGGTGACACAAGTAGGGACTCGGTGGGAGCAGTCAGGTGACACAAGTAGGGACTCGGTGGGAGCAGTCAGGTGACACAAGTAGGGACTCGGTGGGAGCAGTCAGGTGACACAAGTAGGGACTCGGTGGGAGCAGTCAGGTGACACAAGTAGGGACTCGGTGGGAGCAGTCAGGTGACACAAGTAGGGACTTGGTGGGAGCAGTCAGGTGACACAAGTAGGGACTTGGTGGGAGCAGTCAGGTGACATGAGTAGGGATTTGGTGGGAGCAGGCAGGTGGCACGAGTAGGGATTTGGTGGGAGCAGTCAGGTGACACGAGTAGGCTGTAACCCTTAAGGTCATTCAGCCTTACTGGGTGTAATTATGAAAAGTGAGACATGCACCCCTCCCCCACAAAACACATCCTGGTGATCAAAAGGAATGTTGCAACTGTGATCAGGTGACCTCAGACACACACACTGCACCATAATAATCAGATCACTGGAACTTCTCTGCCCAGCTCTGACTGGATACATCTCTCCTAAATCAAATCACTGTCTGTGTATCTTCTGCTGGCCTCCTGTGAGGTCACTGCACAATGCATTTCCTCCTCACACTGATCTGTGGATCACACCCCATGATGAGAAAAAAGCAGTCAAAACCCAGGAAAGGCAGCCAATCCTGGGAGAGCTGGAGAAGAAGGAGAAAAAAGAGGAGAGGGGGGGGGGGGTGAATTGTGAAGTACACAGAATGTCTGTCTCAGGCTCCTGTAGATTTGTAAATCACCTGTCACTCACAGCACAGGGGAAGAACAGACTGGAATTTCTCTGTCCATTTTTATCTCACTGAAAAAAGATGAGGATTGCTCAGAGCTGGATTAACTCTTCCTGGCAAGACGGGGCACAGATAACATGCAATCCTATACTGTAAAAGTTACAAGCCTTAATTACATTTTTTTTTTCGGGTTTACATCCACTTTAATACCGTTTTTACTTTTTTTATTCATTGATTTTTACATCTCATCACTGCCAATCTCCTGTGGCCTTTTTGCAGCCACTTCCTGTCTACATGCACTTCTTCCAGTGTCAGTTGCATATCATTGCCTGGGATAAGTTTAATTGAGGGTGGCAATGCTGTTTAGGGCCCATACATAACTATGTGCTGCATTTAACCGCTTGCCGACCGTCCGCCGCAGTTACACTGCGGCAGAATGGCACAGGCAGGCGATTCGCCCGGCCGTCATTATACAGCGGGCGCTAAGATCGGATTCGATCAGGAACCGATCTATCCCCAGGCCCACGCCAATGATATCTGGCCTGGACCTGGCGATCGGTCCTGACGAATGAGATCCTTCCCCTGTCTGTGTAACTGTAAACACCGACAGGGGAAGTGATGTCATCTCTCCTCGTGTCAGTCTTTTAATTCCAGACCGAGGGGAGAGAAGACATACAAGTAAGTGCACCAACACTACACTGACACCAGGTCATGCAGGCACACAATTCACCCCCCAATTAACCCTTTCACCACCTGTCACTGTGTCACCCAGTACAGCAATCAGATTTTTGTTCTAGTGTCATTAGTGACACTAATCAGTGTTAGGGTAATTAGTATTAGGCTCAGATAGGTTTAGGGACCCCCCCAACCCCCCCCCCCAATAAAGGTTTAACCTCTTGATTACCCCGTCACCTGTGATCACAGTATTATGCCCCGTACACACGGTCGGACTTTGTTCGGACATTCCGACAACAAAATCCTAGGATTTTTTCCGACGGATGTTGGCTCAAACTTGTCTTGCATACACACGGTCACACAAAGTTGTCGGAAAATCCGATCGTTCTAAACGCGGTGATGTAAAACGCGTACGTCGGGACTATAAACGGGGCAGTAGCCAATAGCTTTCATCTCTTTATTTATTCTGAGCATGCGTGGCACTTTGTCCGTCGGATTTGTGTACACACGATCGGAATTTCCGACAACGGATTTTGTTGTCGGAAAATTTTATATCCTGCTCTCAAACTTTGTGTGTCGGAAAATCCCATGGAAAATGTCCGATGGAGCCCACACACGGTCGGAATTTCCGACAACACGCTCCAATCGGACATTTTCCATCGGAAAATCCGACCGTGTGTACGGGGCATTAGTGTTACAGGCGACGCAGTTTAGCTAGATTTTTTTTTAAAGCGTCAGGGCACCCGCCGTATTTTACTCAATAGAGGTTTGACCCCCTGATCACCCGGCGGGTGATCAAAGTTAGGTTTTAGCGTCAGATAGGGTCTGCGTCGCCCCAGGCAGCGTCAGATCAGTGCCAGTAGTGCTAACACCCATGCACGCACCATATGCCTCCCTTAATAGTATAGTGTCTGAACGGATCAATATCTGATCAGATCTATACTAGTGTCCCCAGCAGTTTAGGGATCCCAAAAATGCAGTGTTAGCGGGATCAGCCCAGATACCTGCTAGGACCTGCGTTTAGCCCCTCCGCCCAGCCCACCCAAGTGCAGTATCGATCGATCACTGTCACTTACAAAACACAACACACATAACTGCAGCGTTCGCAGAGTCAGGCCAGATCCTTGCGATCGCTAACAGTTTTTTTGGTAGCGTTTGAATCAGTCGCTAACAGGAGCTTTTTTACCTGTGAGTCTCACTAGTGTACCCCTAAATTTAGAGCCCAAAATGGCAAATCGAAGGTACACTAGTGAAGAGGCCTACACGTTTCTGAGCATGACAGATAGTGAAGAGGAAGTCACTCATCTGTCAGATTCAGGCTCAGAATACGATCCTGTAGAGGACAGCGGCTCCATGACAGATAGCTCTGACGACGGAGTTGTGGTCCCTGCCAAGGTCAGGCGTACCAGACCCCGAACTTCTTCTTCTGTCGTTGAGGTGCAAGAACCGCAGGTCCCTGGTATGGAGCAGAGCAGTACTAGCGCCGCTATTCCTCCTGGTGAACTGGCAAGCACCAGCGCTACATCCAGCACTGCAGTAACACTTGGCGAGTCCCATAAGTGCAGTTCAAGCTGGCGAGGTGGCAAGCACAAGTAGTGTCCCGCTGCCACCAAGAAGACAAAGACAGGCCTGTCGAGCCCATAGTGCCCTTCCTGCTGCATTCGCCAATCCTAATTGGAAACCCCACTTCTGCAGCACCCGTACTTCCCCCATTCACTGGCCAACCCGGCATTCAGGTGAAAACAGTTGATTTTACGTCACTTGATTTTTATTCGTTGTTTTTCACCGAAGAGCTCTATAGATCTATTGTGGACCAAAGCAATTTATATGCTGGTCAATTAATTGCCACTAATCCCCAGATGACCCTTGCCAGAGATTGGAGACCAATTACGGTCTCCGAATTTAAGACCTTCCTGGGCCTATCCCTCCTCATGGGCATAACTAAAAAGAGTGAGTTGAGGTCATATTGGTCCACTGACCCAATTCACCATAACATAAGCCCGTGTTCTCACCCTCCATGACCAGGCCATGATACGAGCAGATCTTGCGGTTCATGCACCCCAGTGACAATGAACTCTGTCGTCCTCGGGGTGACCCTGAATTTGATCGGCTCTACAAAATTTGGCCTCTCGTAAACCACTTCAACCAATGTTTTGCAGCCTTGTTTACCCCCCATCAAGTTGTCTGCGTTGATGACTCCCTGATTAAGTTTTCTGGCCGCTTGTCATTCAAACAGTATCTTCCCAGCAAGCGTGCCAGATACGGGGTCAAGATGTATAAGCTCTGTGACAGGGCCACAGGTCATACATAAAGTTTTATGGTTTACGAGGGAAGAGATAGTTCCGTAGAGACGGAGAACTGCCCGGACTACATAGGGAGCGCTGGTAAGATTGTGTGGGACTTGGTGTCACCCTTATTCGGAAAGGGGTACCACTTGTATGTGGACAATTATTACACGAGCGTACCACTTTTTAGTCACTTGTTTGATCATCAAATTGGCGCATGTGGCTCCGTGCGACCTAATCGCCGGGGCTTTCCCCAGAGGCTTGTAGATCCCCCTCTTAGGCTGGGGGGAGAGAGCCTGCTTGAGATGTAATAATTTGCTCGCTGTGAAGTGGAGGGAAAACAAGAAAGTTTTCGTTCTTTTCTCCCTTCACGCAGACACGACGGTCCAAATTACTACAGTGACTGGTGTTGTGGAGAAACCCCTCTGTGTCCACGAATATTACCTCAATATGGGAGGGGTGGACCTCAACGACCAGTTGTTGGTGCCTTGCCTAATTGCCCGTAAGGCCAGACGCTGGTATAAAAAAAAAAGGGTCTGTTTATTTATTTCAATTGGCTTTGATGAACGCTCATGTGCTATACAGAGCTTCAGGACGAACTGGATCCTTCCTTAAATTCCAGGAAGAGATCATCAGAGCCCTTCTTTTTCCAGACGGTGCTCTGGCCCAACTTCCCAACGCAAATGTAGTAAGCCGGCTGCATGAGAGGCATTTTCCGCATGACCTCTCTGGTACCACTACCCAAAGAAGATGTCGTGTCTGTAGAAAGCGCGGATTTAGGCGTGACACCCGCTTTTATTGTCCCTCCTGTCCTGACCAACCTGGTCTTTGCATTGGTGTCTGTTTCAAACGCTATCACACACTAGTTGAGTTAAATTAGCGTAAGGTACAGCACTACACAGTCATAGGCACACGTACACAGGGTCTCGAAAGATATGATGCCCATCACATTTTGAGAGACCCTAATCCGCAACGTTCAGTTTATTGGGTTTTTTTTTACAGTTTTTATAAAAGTGAAAAAAGGTGAAAAAATAAAAACACAAAAATATAATAAAAAATAAAAAAGCCAAAAATAGTTGTGGTTGTATTTTTCTTCTCTCTCTCTCTACTGTTCTCGCTCTACTTTCCACTCTACTGTTCGCTCACTATTGTTCTATATCGATCGTTCTCTCTTGGTTTTATTGTATTTGCTTTGCAGGTATGGTATGTTATACTGTAATGTTTGTTCTATTGGTAACCATCATTTGCTTAGCAGGCACGCCATTCAGCTGCAGCGCGGATTTATTTATCTTGACAACAACAGCGTTTGCTCCCACGATACATAAAGCCGTCACTCCAGCGCTGTAGGAGGCGATTTTACCACCACAGTTAAAAACAAAAAAGGTGCATGTATGCCCATCATCAGAAGTTGGTGAATGAAGGGAGGTATTCTAATGGCGGGCATACCCACTGATCGATCCCTTTTTTTCGTTCAGCCCACAAGCTGCATAAAAAAAAAAAAAAAAAGATTACAATATATGCCCAACAAGGACCGGCAACGTACTGGTACGTTGCTGGACTTTGAGTGGTTATACCAGAATGATGCCTGCGGGTTTAGGTATCATCTTGGTATCATTCTTTTCAGTTAGCGGTCGGCTTTCATGTAAAAGCAATCCTAGCGGCTAATTAGCCTCTAGACTGCTTTTACAAGTAGTGGGAGGGAATGTGTCCCCGTCTTCCATGGTTTTCTCTGGCTCTCCTGTCCCAACAGGAAACCTGAGAATGCAGCCGGTGGTTCCGCCAGCTGACCATAGAGCTGATCAGAGACCAGAACGGCTCCAATCATCTCTATGGCCTAAGAAACCGGAGCTACGAGCATTTCATGACTTAGATTTTGCCGGATGTAAACAGCGCCATTGGGAATTTGGGAAAGCATTTTATCACACCGATCTTGGTGTGGTCAGATGCTTTGAGGGCAGAGGAGAGATCTAGGGTCTAATATACCCCAATTTTTTCAAAAAAGAGTACCTGTCACTACCTATTGCTATCATAGGGGATATTTACATTCCCTGAGATAACAATAAAAATGATTAAAAAAAAAAAAAAAGAAAGGAACAGTTTAAAAACAAGATAAAAAAGCAAAAAAAAAAAAAAAAAATAGCACCCCCTGTCCACCCTGCTCTCGCGCAAAGGCGAACGCAAGAGTCGGTCTAGCGTCAAATGTAAACAGCAATTGCACCATGCATGTGAGGTGTCACCGCGAAGGTCAGATCGAGGGCAGTAATTTTAGCAGTAGACCCCCTCTGTAAATCTAAAGTGGTAACCTGTAAAGGCTTTTAAAGGCTTTTATAAATCAATGTAGTTTGTCGCTGCTGCACGTTTGCGCAATTTTAAAGCATGTCATGTTTGGTATCCATGTACTCAGCCTAAGATCATCTTTTTTATTTCATCAAACATTTGGGCAATATAGTGTGTTTTAGTGCATTAAAATTAATAAAAGTGTGTCTTTTTCCAAAAAAATGCGTTTGAAAAATCGCTGTGCAAATACTGTGTGAAAAGAAAAAATGAAACACCTACCATTTTAATCTGTAGGGCCTTAGCTTTAAAAAATATATAATGTTTGGGGGTTCAAAGTAATTTTCTTGCAGAAAAAATAAATTTTTTTCATGTAAACACAAAGTGTCAGAAAGGGCTTTGTCTTCAAGTGGTTAGAAGAGTGGGTGATGTGCGACATAAGCTTCTAAATGTTGTGCATAAAATGCCAGGACAGTTCAAACCCCCCCCCCCCCCCCAAATGACCCCATTTTGGAAAGTAGACACCCCAAGCTATTTGCTGAGAGGCATGTCGAGTCCATGGAATATTTTATATTTTGACACAAGTTGCGGGAAAAAGACAAATTTTTTTTTTTTTTTTGCACAAAGTTGCCACTAAATGATATATTGCTCAAACATGCCATGGGAATATGTGAAATTACACCCCAAAATACATTCTGTTGCTTCTCCTGAGTACAGGGATACCACATGTGTAAGATTTTTTGGGAGCCTAGCCGCGTACGGGACCCCGAAAACCAAGCACTGCCTTCAGGCTAAGGGTGTAAATTTTTTATTTCACGCCTCACTGCCTATCACAGTTTCAGAGGCCATGGAATGCCCAGGTGGCACAAACCCCCCCAAATGACCCCATTTTGGAAAGTAGACACCCCAAGCTGTTTGCTGAGAGGTATGGTGAGTATTTTGCAGACCTCACTTTTTGTCACAAAGTTTTGAAAATTAAAAAAAAAGAAAAAAAAAACATTTTTCTTTTCTTTCTTCATTTTCAAAAACAAATGAGAGCTGCAAAATACTCACCATGCCTCTCAGCAAATAGCTTGGGGTGTCTACTTTCCAAAATGGGGTCATTTGTGGGGTTTTGTGCCACCTGGGCATTCCATGGCCTTCAAAACTGTGATAGGCAGTGAAGAGTGAAATCAAAAATTTACGCCCTTAGAAATCCTGAAGGCGGCGATTGATTTTCGGGGTCCCGTACGCGGCTAGGCTCCCAAAAAGTCCCACACATGTGGTATCCCCGTACTCAGGAGAAGCAGCAGAATGTATTTTGGGGTGCAAATCCACATATAACCAAGCCATGTGTGAGCAATATATCATTTAGTGACAACTTTTTGTAAAAAATTTTTTTTTTTTTTTGTCATTATTCAATTACATGGGACAAAAAAATTAAATATTCAATGGGCTCAACATGCCTCTCAGCAATTTCAGTAAAACTCCCCCATTGTATTAATGCTTGTGTATTAAACACAAAGGACAGTTTGAATGTGTCCATGGATAAAAATCAAGTCAGGACTGTGTGGACAGAAATTAACACAGCGGTGACATTTTTACAGGTTTGTTAACCGCTTCCCGACCACCTCACGCAGATATACTGTGGCAGAAGGGCACATACAGGCAGATTAACGTACCTGTACGTTGCCCTTTGAAAGGCGGCCTGTGCGCGCACCCGCCGGGAGCTTTGCGACAGTGATTGCGGGTCCTGCGGACTCGATGTCCGCGGGGGTGCCCGCGATCGTCTCACGGTGAGGAAGTACGGGGGAGATGCTAATGTAAACAAGCATCTCCCTGTTTTGCCTAGTGACACTGTCACTGATCTCTGCTCCCTGTGATCGGGAGCGGAGATCAGTGTAGTGTCACACACAGCCCCTCCCCCCCACAGTTAGAATTACTCCCTAGGACACACTTAACCCCTACAGGGCCACCTAGTGGTTAACCACTTCACTGGCAGTGACATTTTTACAGTAATCAATGCAATTTTTTAGCATTGATCGCTGTATTAATGCCAATAGTGCCATAAATGTGTCAAAATTGTCCAATGTGTCCTCCATAATGTCGCAGTCGCGATAAAAATCGCTGATCATCGCCATCACTAGTAAAAAAAAAAAAAATATATTAATAAAAATGCCATAAAACCATCCCCTATTTTGTAGACGCTATAACTTTTGCGCGAACAAATCAATAAACGCTTATTGCGATTTTTTTTTTACCAAAAATATGTAGAAGAATACGTATCGGCCTAAACTGAGGGAAAAAAAAATTTTTATATATTTTTTGGGGATATTTATTACAGCAAAAAGTAAAAAATAATGCGTTTTTTTTTTTTTCAAAATTGTGGCAATTGTTTTGTTTATAGCGCAAAAAATAAAAATCTGAGGTGATCAAATACCACCAAAAGAAAGCTCTATTTGTGGGAAAAAAAAGGACGTCAATTTTGTTTGGGAGCCACGCCGCACGGCCGTGTAACTGTGAGGTAAAGCGACGAAGTGCCGAATCGCAAAAAGTGCTCTGGTCTTTGGCCAGCAAAATGGTCCGGGGCTGAAGTGGTTAATATTCTAAACATTGCGCTCACTTTAGCACAAAAGCCACCCAGAACACTGGATGTGAGAGGTCACTGAACAAGAGGGGAATTTCCAGCCCATCACTGTCCACCTATAACACAAATGTCAGTTACCTATACACTGACTCTTTGTCATTACATGTGGTGGAAGTGGCTAATATCAACTAAAAAAAACAAATACATAAAAATGAAACAAAGAAAAAGGCATTTTTTGTATCAATTTGATGTGGAATCATTAATTTCAGGCAGAATGCCAACCAATTACAAAAACAAAAGACTAAATATTTTATGTCAGGTTTTAGTTCAGTGGGGCTGCATTGCATTCCACCCACTTCCTGTCTCTGTGACACCAGGACAAGAAATTGGGGAAGTGGTTGTCACAGGGGCAGTAGGGCACAGACAGCAATAAACACAGTGAAGTTGACGTACTAAAGACAATTAGACTGTTCACTTTGCAGGGGAATTTGATCCAGGGCTTAATGAATGTGGGGAAGCTCTGCTGGCTTCCATCATCCAATCATGTGCAAGCAAAAAATGCAGGTTTTTTTTCCTTGCATGTTATTGGCCACTATTTACAAAGTGAAATTTCGGCACATTCACTAAGCTGTGGAAAATATTCCCTTGCGAAGTACAGCTTTTGTTTTTTGCAATTGGACAACCTATTTGCCTGTAGTACATCAACCCCATTGTAAGAAATCTTAATCTTTCCTCAATGTAGTCAAATGGATCATTGTTTTTTTTTTTTGCATGCATCCCCCTTGGAGAGATTTCCCATCTTGTCCTGACAGGAAGTGAGATCTCCCCAATGGGAGCAAAGATGACAGTAAAAAACCTGGCTGGGGCTCCAACCCTTTTCAAATCTATACAAATTGTCTTGGTTGGAGTTGCCATTCAGGATCCTATTTATTCAGTAAAGCCCGCTTTGTTTGTCCTGTATACTGCAGAGAGAAAAAGTGAAAGAAAATCCCACATTTTGAGCAATCACCAGAACAGGAATAGAGGGAAAATCACCCAATATGGAAAATAGGAAACCAGGAATTCCCTCATTTTTGGGGGGTGCCCTTACTTCCTGTTTGGCTATGGGACAGGAAGTGAAGGGAAATCTCCCCATTGGGATACAGGTGGCAAAACAAACCTGACAGGGGTTATAGCCCAATATATCCAAAAGAAGGCAAAATAAGTTTTGCCTTCAAAGTTGCAGCTCCAGGCTAGAGGGGAAAAAAAACTCACTTTGGAGAGATTTCCTCTGACTTCCTGTTTCAGTTATAGAACAGGAAGTGAAGGGAAATCTCACCAATTGGAGGTACATCGGACAAAAAACTGACAGGGGCACAAACAGCAATAAAAATGTGACAGGAGTTCTAATCCCTATTTACTCTATACAAATCTAAAAAAATAAAAAGTTTTGCCTTTAGTTGTGTCTCCATGGTCTCATGTAGGGGGCCTTCTAACTAATAAACACCGATATAATGTCAGAGCAGAGGCGACCAGCCACACTGACATAGGAAGAGTAAGGTGTCTCCTTCTACCTCTGCTATGGACAGCCAGCTTGTCCCCCCGGAGAACACCAACTGTACAGACGTGTATCATCTCCCCGCAAACTTCCGCCGGCGCGCCGCACACTGATGACGAAGGCAGACCCGGCCTCTGTTGCTATGGGATTACGTTCACACACCTCTTCATTCCGCTCGCCGGAAATGCGTCATAGTTGCGACGGGAGCGATGGCGGCGAGTAAGAAGAATGTTTTGTCGTCTCTGGCCGTGTATGTGGGGGACTCGGAGCCTGAGCTGGAGAGTGACGAGGAGACGGAGGGTGAGACACGTTCTGGGGACTGAGGGGGATCGCGGTGGTAGAGTGGCTACACTTCATGGAAATAGCCCTGGTCCCTAGTGTTGTCCATCTCTATGGTATTGGACATCTGTAGGCTGGACTGGGGACAGAGCCTCAGCCTTGTGTTCCTAGGATTGTCCCTGGTCCTTGGTGTTGTCCATCTCTATGGTACTATAGAACATCTGTAGGCTGAACTGGGGACCAGAGCATTTACCTTCTGTCTGTAGAATTGTCCCTCGTCCCTAGTGTTGTCCAGATCAGGGGCGGACTGATAACTCATGGGGCCCCCGGGCAATAGGAGATTATGGGGCCCCCAGGCAATCAGAGATTATGGGGCCACACAGTATACACACACACAGTATACACAGACAGAAAAAAAAAACCCCCACAGATTTATACATACTGTCCCTGGTTTTACTGAGGCTGGCAACCCTGATGGGGCCCCCTAGTGGCCTGGGGCCCTCGGGCAGTGCCCAAGTGGCTCAATGGTCAGTCCACCCCTGGTCCAGATCTATGGTAGAGAACATCTGTAGGCTGAATTGGGGACCAGAACGTCAGCCTTGTGTTCCTAGGATTGTCCCTCGTCCCTAGTGTTGTCCATCTCTATGGTACTTTAGAACATCTGTAGGCTGGACTGGGGACCAGAACGTCAACCTTGTGTTCCTAGGATTGTCTGTGGTCCCTAGTGTTGTCCATCTCTATGGTATAGAACACCTGTAGGCTGGACTGGGGACCAGAGCGCCAACCTTGTGTTCCTAGGATTGTCCCTAGTTTTGTCCATCTCTATGGTATTGGTCATCTGTAGGCTGGACTGGGGACCAGAGTGTCAACCTTGTGTTCCTAGGATTGTCTGTGGTCCCTAGTGTTGTCCATCTCTATGGTATAGAACACCTGTAGGCTGGACTGGGGACCAGAGCGTCAACCTTGTGTTTCTAGGATTGTCCCTAGTTTTGTCCATCTCTATGGTATTGGTCATCTGTAGGCTGGACTGGGGACCAGAGCCTCTACATTGTGTTCCTAGGATTGTCCCTAGTGTTGTCCATCTCTATGGTACTATAGAACATCTGTAGGCTGAACTGGAGACCAGAACGTCAGCCTTGTGTTCCTAGGATTGTCCCTGGTCCCTAGTGTTGTCCATCTCTATGGTATAGAACATCTGTAGGCTGGACTGGGGACCAGAGCGTCAACCTTGTGTTCCTAGGATTGTCCCTAGTGTTGTCCATCTCTATGGTATTGGACATCTGTAGGCTGGACTGGGGACCAGAGCCTCTACATTGTGTTCCTAGGATTGTCCCTAGTGTTGTCCATCTCTATGGTACTATAGAACATCTGTAGGCTGGATTGGGGACCAGAGCATTTGCTTTCTGTCCATAGAATTGTCCCTTGTCTTGTCTAGATCTACGGTATAGAACATCTGTAGCCTGGTCTGGGGACCAGAGAGTCAGCCTTGTGTTAGTAGGATTGTCCCTGGTCCCTAGTGTTGTCCATCTCTATGGTATTGGACATCTGTAGGCTGGACTGAGGACCAGAGCGCCAGCCTTGTGTTCCTAGGATTGTCCCTCGTTGTCCATCTCTATGGTACTTTAGAACATCTGTAGACTGGACTGGGGACCAGAGCCTCAGCCTTGTGTTTCTAGGATTGTCTATGGTCCCTAGTGTTGTCCATCTCTATGGTAGAGAACATCTGTAGGCTGGACTGAGGACCAGAGCGTCAAACTTGTGTTCCTAGGATTGTCCCTAGTTTTGTCCATCTCTATGGTATTGGTCATCTGTAGGCTGGACTGGGGACCAGAGCGTCAACCTTGTGTTCCTAGGATTGTCCCTGGTCCCTAGTGTTGTCCATCTCTATGGTACTATTGAACATCTGTAGGCTGGACTGGTGACCAGAGCATTTGCCTTCTGTCCGTAGAATTGTGTCTTGTCTAGATCTATGGTATAGAACATCTATAGGCTGGACTGAAGACCAGAGCGTCAGCCTTGTGTTCCTAGGATTGTCCCTCGTCCCTAGTGTTGTCCATCTCTATGGTACTTTAGAACATCTGTAGACTGGACTGGGGATCAGAGCCTCAGCTTTGTGTTCCTAGGATTGTCTGTGGCCCCTAGTGTTGTCCATCTCTATGGTAACTATAGAACATCTGTAGGCTGGACTGGGGACCAGAGCCTCTGCATTGTGTTCCTAGGATTGTCCCTAGTGTTGTCCATCTCTATGGTACTATAGAACGTTTGTAGGCTGGACTGGGGACCAGAGAGTCAACCTTGTGTTAGTAGGATTGTCCCTGGTCCCTAGTGTTTCCATCTCTATGGTATTGGACATCTGTAGGTTGGACTGAGGACCAGAGCCTCAGCCTTGTGTTCCTAGGATTGTCCCTCGTCCCTAGTGTTGTCCATCTCTATGGTACTTTAGAACATCTGTAGACTGGACTGGGGATCAGAGCCTCAGCTTTGTGTTCCTAGGATTGTCTGTGGTCCCTAGTGTTGTCCATCTCTATTGTATTGGACATCTGTAGGCTGAACTGGGGACCAGAGCGACAACCTTGTGTTCCTAGGATTGTCCCTAGTGTTGTCCATCTCTATGGTGTTGGTCATCTGTAGGCTGGACTGGGGACAAAGCCTCTGCCTTGTGTTCCTAGAATTGTCCCTGGTCCCTTGTGTTGTCCATCTCTATGGTACTATAGAACATCTGTAGGCTGGACTGGGGACCAGAGCATTTACCTTCTGTCCGTAGAATTGTCCCGATCTATGGTATAGAACATCTGTAGGCTGGACTGAGGACCAGAGCGTCAGGCTTGTGTCCCTAGGATTGTCCCTCGTCCCTAGTGTTGTCCATCTCTATGGTACTTTAGAACATCTGTAGGCTGAACTGGGGACCAGAGAGTCAGCCTTGTGTTAGTAGGATTGTCCCTGGTCCCTAGTGTTTCCATCTCTATGGTATTGGACATCTGTAGGTTGGACTGAGGACCAGAGCCTCAGCCTTGTGTTCCTAGGATTGTCCGTCGTCCCTATTGTTGTCCATCTCTATGGTACTTTAGAACATCTGTAAGCTGGACTGGGGACCAGAGCCTCAGCCTTGTGTTCCTAGGATTGTCTGTGGTCCCTAGTGTTGTCCATCTCTATGGTACTTTGGAACATCTGTAGGCTGAACTGGGGACCAGAGCGTCAACCTTGTGTTCCTAGGATTGTCCCTAGTGTTGTCCATCTCTATGGTATTGGTCATCTGTAGGCTAGACTGGGGACCAGAGCCTCAGCCTTGTGTTCCTAGAATTGTCCCTAGTGTTGTCCATCTCTATGGTACTATAGAACATCTGTAATCTGGACTGGGGACCTTCTGTCTGTAGAATTGTCCCTTGTCCCTAGTGTTGTCCAAATCTATGGTATAGGTCATCTGTTGGTCGGATTGGGAACCAGTGCATCAGCCTTGTTCGTAAAATTGTCCCTGGCCCCTAGTGTTGTCCAGCTCTGTGGTATAGGTCATCTGTAGGCTAGCATGGGGACCAGAGTGTGAGTCTTGTGTTTCTGGATCCCAATATTTTCCAGCTCTATGGTATTATTTTTTTTATTACAGGTATTCATATATTGCTGTTCATTTACAGAGAGCTTTACATACTGTACAATCATATCAGTCTCTGACCTCAAGGAGGTTACAATCTAAGGCTCCTACTTCACATACAAACTAGTGCCAAGTTAGACAGGACACCATTAACCTACCAGAGTGTCCTTGTAGTGTGGGAGTAAACCCATGCAGGCACAGGGAGAACATACAAACTGAGTGCAGATGGCGTTCTGCCTAGTAAATGAACCGAGAACCCCAGTGCTGCAAGGAGTACTAACCACTAAGCCATTGTGCTACCTATAGCTTATCATTAGGTTGTCCTGGACACCAAAGTGATCAGTGTCAGCTAGGGCTGAAACAACTAATCGATTAATCGACAACTAATCGATTATGAAATTAATCGATTACTATTTTCATAATCGATTAATCGGCCTGTAACATAATGGGGTTAAGAAAAACTAAAATTAGCCCTTTATAGTACAAAAAGAGCAAATCGCTACTGTAAATATTACTTTCACAGTTCTACAGTAAAAAAATGAACCCCTTACAGTAGTGATTATCTGCTTTTTTTTGTACTATAAAGGGCTAATTTTAGTTTTTTTTAACCCCATTATGTTACTAAACGTCTTAGACCTGGTTGCACTACAGTTCATTCACATGGTTTCCTATGGGACGCGTACACATCTATACTTTTTTTAGCGCTGCGTATTTGGAAAGGGTCAGGGACTTTTTTTTAAACGCAAAACGGAGCTTTTTTGATTCAATATACTTCAATGAAGAAGCTGCAGAAAAGCATGTAATGCGTTTTTGCAGAATTTGTGTTTTTTAATCTGCCCAACAACAAGTTGGCCAAAAAAAATGCAAAAACGCAAATTCCTGCAAAATCACGTGCGCAAAAATCAAAATGCACAGCAAAAAGCACTGCAGAAATAGATCAAAAGCAAACTGCATAGGTGTGTACCGAGCCTTATGCTGGCCACACCGATCAATTTTCAGACAAGAATTTTCATACAGAAAATCTTTGTACATTCGCAGAATGAAAGAATATTTGAAATTTTCACTTGTTTTTAACATTCTGTTTTTAAAATGAAGGAAAACCACATACACCGTCTGAAAATTCCTTTGACCAAGAAGTTTTCTATTATTTCCAAATTGTCACCATGGTTGAAAATGAACGTCGATTTGACCCCACTAATGATTAGAAAATCGAACTAAAGTTCTTAAAATGCCATTTATTTATTTTTTTTGAAGAAAGACTTTGTTTTTTAAATAAAAAAAAAATTTGATCTCTGAGTCTGATGATATTTACCAGATTCACCCTTTATTAGTATATATCCTCCAATAGCATATACAGTATATCTCTCCTCTAATAGTATATACAGTACATCTCCTCTAATAGTATATCTCTTCTGTCTGTTATTCTCAGAGTGGATTAGATATTTTGCTCCCTAACCATATAGTTATTTATATTTATCACTGCATAGAGATATTTAAGAATAAATTGTCTTTTTTTTTAAAACTTTACATATTAACTAAATTATACACCACACCTTTTTTTTCTAAGCTTATTAACCGATTAATCGATTAATCGAAACAATAATCGGCCAACTAATCGATTATGAAAATAATCGTTAGTTGCAGCCCTAGCCTGGTGTCCTTAGAAATGGCCTTGCTTGGTGATGATGATTGTATAACGTATCATTGGTTTGTCCTGGGTAACAGTGGTCAATGTCAGCCTTGTGTCTTAGAAATGGCTCTGGTTCCTATTGTTGATGGTGTAACTGATCAATACATTACCAAAGTGATCAGGTTCTTAGAATTGGCTATGGTTCCTGGTGTTGATGGTGCAGTTCATCTTTAGGTTGTCATGTGTACAAAGATGATCAGTGTCAGCCTTCTTTCCTTAGAAATGTCCCTGGTGTTAATTTTCTGGTTTATCTTTAGGCAGAACAGGATGTTTTAAACAAGTCGGGAACAGCCAGGCCTCCATATTGTTTGGGGAGAGTCAACAGGGATCTTCTGATCCTTAGGTGCTTGTATGCCCAAATGAATCGACATTGATTTTTTTAATCACAGTATGATTGACACATTGTGAATGATTCCATTTTATCATTGGCTATTCCATTTATGTGTTTTTGCTATAATAAACTTTGACATTTTGTACTGGCACAGTGGGCTGTGTATTTCCTTTCCTCTTTCCCTTATCCCCTTTTATGTCATTGGAGTCTGTTGAGCCCAAGCAGGGTTTTTATTATGAGTCTTTTGATGATATGATACCGAGAGCTCCTACTCCAATCCTTTTCCCCCTCTCCCCTTTTTGCAGTTTCAAGCGTATAGGGGTTTATTTATATATTTTATAGATGTATTCATAGCGGGCATTAGCAGAGATTTGCACCTTGAGGGATCCTTATTTTTAGTTTTTAGGAAAAATCAAACCTCATTACAAAGTGAAGCTAATTACTAAGAGACGTTCAAGATGGTAGACAGATAATAAAAGTTGAATATGTGGTACATGTGCACTTTTTAAAAATATTTTTAATGAAGTTTTTTAGTAATACTAGAGATTAAAAACTCCAGTGGGTCACATCCATGCAGGGCGATATTTGGTGTTAAAAAAAAAAAAAAAAAGCAAAACCCATAATGGACAATAAACCCAGTAGGTTCATGTGCCGTATATGTAAACTGCAAGTTGGGAAAATCCACAATACAGTAACCTCTCCAGTCCTCGAGCTTAAAGGGAACAGATCCATAATGTTTATGAATAGGGGCACATCCAGATGTGATCCAGCCGCTAAGATCATCATATGTGAACGAGATACAACATACTGTCAATATTGATTCTTATGATTGTGCATATTGTCATATAAACGATTTTATGTAATCCTGCGGGTATAATTGAGAAAAAGGCGCCACTACTCAAATACCGCCACTGCGCCTCTGGATAGATACAGAGTATGTGGAAGCTGCCACTTAAAAGGATAAAATACAAAAGCTGAATTTTAACTACTGGTCAATCTGGGATAATGACACAAAGTCAAAATAGCGGCACTAAATGTTTGTGCACAAGGAGTATTAAATCCCCTAAAGTGACATGTGACTCACAATTTACAAATGAGAATATAACTGACATGTGCTAAAATATAGTAAATGCTAAAGCACTAAATTGACAAATGGCACTAAACACCCTGTGACAAGTTAAGTGATATAATGTAGCTAGTGAAGCTACAAAAAAAAAAAAAAAAATTCCAAAATATAAAAAATAAAGTCCATAAAATATTGAAGAACATCTATAGTCGATGTGAAGATCTCTTAATCCATTCACCACACCCCTGTGATTCCACTCCCCTAAAGAAACGCACTCACTGAATTCCAATGCCTACATTCTCATGTTAGACTAAAGCGCATTTAAACCACATGGATAGGGTTTTAGAGCAAGCATCCGAACTCCAGCCGTGCGTCTCATATAATCTCCACATGTGAATAAAAAAGTGTACCAATAGTGTAATACCGTAAACAAAGCTTTAATGAAAACACTAAACAGCCTTCAAGATTTAAACTCACATGGAACAAGTTAAAAGACAGCAAAAGTGGCTAAGGTAAGCCTTTCAAAGCCTCCAGAGCTAATAAAAGGCTTACCTTAGCCACTTTTGCTGTCTTTTAACTTGTACACTTTTTTATTCACATGTGGAGATTATATGAGACGCACGGCTGGAGTTCGGATGCTTGCTCTAAAACCCTATCCATGTGGTTTAAATGCGCTTTAGTCTAACATGAGAATGTAGGCATTGGAATTCGGTGAGTGCGTTTCTTTAGGGGAGTGGAATCACAGACACATTGGTGTGGTGAATGGATTAAGAGATCTTCACATTGACTATAGATGTTCTTCAATATTTTATGGCCTTTATTTTTTATATTTTGGAAATTTTTTTTTTTTTTTTTTTTTTTTTTGTAGCTTCACTAGCTACATTATATCACTTAACTTGTCACAGGGTGTTTAGTGCTATTTGTCAATTTACTGCTTTAGCATTTACTATATTTTAGCACATGTCAGTTATATTCTCATTTGTAAATTGTGAGTCACATGTCACTTTAGGGGATTTAATACTCCTTGTGCACAAACATTTAGCACCGCTATTTTGACTTTGTGTCATTATCCCAGATTGACCAGTAGTTAAAATTCAGCTTTTATAAATGATTTTATGTAGGAATATTACATTTTAGATAAATTTTAATAAAAAAAAGTTTTAATATAGCAAACCAATGTTGTGCCTCAAAAGTCCCACTTTTTGATACTACTATGTTTCAAGGCACTAGACTAGATATAGGGATTCGGCAACTATACTTTGCAAATGTATATTTCAGTTGGATGGACAGTTCACATCAACATGAACAAAGTGGGTGGAGGCATAGACCCTGGGCACAACAGGGCATCTTGTGCATATGCACTTTATTGCAGCACAGTATCTTAGATCAGTTCATTTCCAGAAGCCAACTGGTCAATGTGCCTAACGAAAATGATAAAAACAAAATGCAGAGAGTGCCTTTGTAAGTTTCCTGTCACCACACATGTTCTCTTGGTTGTTTTTACTGTTTTTTTATTGTTACTTTCTTCCACATGACATGATAGAGTAAACATTTGGACATATTGGCAAAGCATGCGTTACTGATTCAGTAAACATTTTCAATATCAATGAAGTTTTACAGTTAAAAAGAGCAATACATGTACTGATCAGCCATACCTTTATGGCCACCTTGCTAATGCTAACATTGAATAGGACCCCCTTTTGTCTTAAAAACAGCCCTGACCTGTCAAGCTATAGACCCCACAAGACGTCTGAATGTTATGCTGTGATATCTGATACCAAGACATCAGTAGCAGATCCTTTAAGTCCTGTAAATTGTAAGGACGGGACTCCAGGGATTGGACTTGCTTTTCCAGCACATCCCGCATATGCTTGATTGGATTGAGATCTGGAAAATTTGGAGGCCAGGTTAGCATTCCAAACTCATTGTTGTGTTCCTCAAACCTTTTTTGAACCAATTTTGCAGTGTGGCAGGGTGCATTATCCTGCTGAAAGAGGCCATTGCCATCAGGGAGTACCATTTCTATGAAGGGGTGTACTTGGTCACTAACAATGCTTAGGTGGTTCATGACAAGTAACACTCACGTGAATGGCTGGACCCCAGGTTTTCTAACAGAACATAACACTGCCTCCGACGGCTTGCCTTCTCATACTGCATCCTGGTGCCCTCTCTTCCCCAGGTATGTGACGCACGCACACCCAGCCATCCACATGATCTAAAAGAAAGCATGATTTATCAGACCAGGCCTTCTTCCATTTCTCCATAGTCCAGTTCTGATGTTCATGTGCCTATTGTAAGTGCTTTTGGCTGTGGACATGGGTCAGCATGGGCACCTTGACTGGTCTGTGCCTACACAGCCGCATATACAACAAACTGCAATGCCCATTTTTTTCTGCTTTAAACACATCGACTTGAGGGACAACTTGTTCACTTGCTGCCTAATATATCCCACCCCATTTAGATGCCATGGTAACAAGTTAGTTATTGACTTAGCCTGTCAGTGGTCATAAAGGTATAGCTGATTGGTTCTCCCTCTATCTCTCTACTTTACGATGCAATTTGCATCAATACAAAAGGAATGGGTGCAAATCGCACTGCAAAGACTCTCGTGCCATTTGAACAGGAACATGATGCATTTCCTGTCCGAATCACATGTGATTTTCCCCACTGTGTGTGTAGAAAGGGATTAAAGCACCATCTAGTGGGCAGTTAAAAAATTGTAATAACTTGCAATACATAGGAGGTATCGCTGGAGGAGATGTATAGAGGCAGTCCGCCCCCTAAGCTGACATCACTTTCACCCTATACCCACATGGTCCTGTAACTTCTCCTTCAGCCCTGTGAGCCCCTCCAGCGGCACTGATTTGCTACCATTGGTGGACCAGGACACCTATGTAGATTCTTTTGCATGTGGCCAAATATGTACTGTGAGTTCTAACATTTTTAAACTGCCCACTAGATTCACACACAGTTGCAGTGGGGAAAATTGCATATGATTCTGACAGGAATCGCACTGCATTCCTGTTAAAATCATGTGATTCTTTTCAGTGCAATTTTTATTTTTTTCTTGTGTTGATGCAAATCGCACTGTAAAGTATCAGTACTCTGTATCTGCGAGTGCTTGACCAAAAGTATTGGTATTTGTCAATAAAAGTTACGGTATCGGTGCAATCCTAGTATTTGGATAAGGAATAATACAAATTATGTGATAGGGAGAGATAATTGAGTGTAAAAGTAAGGACAATGTACTTTTCCACCCTTTTACCAATAAAAATATCACTTGCCATTTTAGATGACAAGGGAAGTCTGGTGCCCCTTTCATATGGACAGGATGATGTATCCAGAGTGGAAGAAGATGGATCCAACAAGGAAGATGATGATGCTAGCCCACATTCTGTAAGTGAATTTGTGAAGAAGGCACTCTGACCACTAATGATAATCAGTTTAAGCTGAACTCTAAGTAAACCGCTGAATACTCAGGTGAATTACAAATGTGGGAACTATTAAACATGCCAAAGAATTTGTATTTTTGTGCATCCAGTTCTGAGATTTCCACAGCTCTGCCACACAGCACAGTGTTGTCTGGCAAGGAAGGATCCCTTATTTTTCTTTTTGTGTTTATTAACACTTACAGGTGGTTTCCCTCTCCCAGCCTGTGATTGTAAAGTGATGGAGAAGTAATGAACTGATGAGATCATCCCTCAATCTCCACTTAATGGCATGTTGCTTGCTTGCATATGTACTGATGGGCTGGTTGTGCTGTTTGTTTGTATCCCATTCTAAACCCTTCTGTACAGTAGATGGTAAGAGGTTGATGCCGAGTCAAATTCAGGTACTTGCACTGCTTGTATTGGAAAATACATTTAAAGCATAACTTTACCCATAACAGTTTTATAACAATTAATGTTCTTTAACAAAAGAGCATACATTCCACATTAATAATTACGCTAACAAAATTAGTGTGTGCTGTAAATTGCCTCCAGCATTGCTCCTGCTTCTTCTTGCTGGAGGCTGCCATTTTGTTGAAGCCCAGAGCAGTCAGTTTCTTATTAAACACTATCCTTGCTCTCAAAAAATATATGTCACTTTAAAGCGGCGTTCCACTCATTTTTCTGTTTATCAAAGAGGAAGTAAACCCCGCAACTTATTGCTGTTTTTTATAATAATTTAAATTCTTTTAAACCTTGCCAAGCGACAGATATATATAGTTGTCCAAAACAAGCTTTCTACATTTTTTTTTTTTTTTATATAATCTTTATTTATGAAAGACAGAGTATTACATTGCAATAGCAAACTGTAAGATACAGTTATATCTTCAAAAAGTGATAACTCCAGGTAATACACTAATCCTTCTTACTTTTTTCTTTTGTTAATGTATACAGGAGAAAAGTAGTAATAAACATAAGAGTAGAAGTAAATAAATAACAATTCAACTTCAAAATGAAGAATGTGCAACTGCTATAACTGTAGCTGGTATTTTAGTCTGTGTCTATAACAGTTTGGTCTAGTGGCAATATAGTGGAGTTTGTGTGACTCAATGGCCAAGCTTTTTAGAAAGGACAAACATCTTGCATCACTTCTTTCCCACCTTTCTTTATCTAGGAGAGTGACGGGATAAGGGAGGCGGCGACTCACGAGGGCAGGGGGGGCAATTAGTGCCTCCATCTGACCAGCCCCCACGGCCCCACCCCCTCAGTCCCCCCATCTACCAGAGACCCATACCACGTCGGCACAAAGGTGCCAATACCCCTAACAGGTCAGGGTATCACTTGGCATCGGATTTTCAAATGCCCACATTTTCAGCTTGTCTGTCCGTTTCTGCCTGTCTCTACAACTTCAGACACAGTATCTACTTTTAGATGTGCAACTATAACCAGTTAAATCGTAACTTTCAATAAGTGAAAAGAAAAAAAAAAAAAGGGGGTATAGAAAAAGTAGTAAGATATAGGAAAAGTAAATGAGATATACCTGGGAATTTGCGTCCGACTCCGCCTCCCCTCCGATCACCCCCAACAGCACCACAGGCTAAGGAAAAAAAAAAAAAAGACGTGGCTCTTTCCCACTTTCCCTTTTGTATAAATAATAGACTGGTATTTTAGCAGGGTTCCATTTAGTTATCTTTAAGGCGTCCCTTCAAGGTCGGATCAGCTAACTCAAGTGGGGCTACATCTAAGCTGGAGGGTATATGGCCAGGGTCTGAGGTATATGTTATCCATGGTTGCCAAGTTGCTGTAAATCGTTCTTGGACTTCTCTACAGGTAGCAATCCACTCCTCTGCCTCCCGGATGTCACTCACTCTGCTCTTCCACTCCTCCCTGGAAGGAACTTGCGGGCGCTTCCAGTATATGGGAAACAGCCGCTTTGCTGCATTGAGCAAATGAGGCAGGACACTTTTTTGTAGTGACCTGTTGGCATGGGAGGAATGTGTAGCAGGAAGTGAATCGGAGAGAGAGGTATGTCAATGCCCATAATTTCTTTAAGTTGGCTTTTAATGTCTTCCCAATACGGTTTGACTATGGGGCAGTCCCACCAAATATGTAAAAGGGTGCCTTTTTGACCGCACCCTCTCCAACATAAGTCTGATACGGTTGGATATATTTCAGCCAGGTCTGCTGGTACCCGATACCAATGCATCAAAACTTTATAGTTTGTTTCCTGTGTCTTAGAGTAAATTGAGATAGTTCTTGTAAGTTGGTATAGGGAAGAAAGTTGAGCCGGAGTAAAAACAGTATCAAGGTCTCGTTCCCAGGCTCTAACGTATGGGGGCTTCACCACAGGAGAAGCCGAGCTAAGCAATTGGTACAGTTCGGAAATCAAAAGGTGTAAGGGAAGAGATGTCTCTTATTGAGTCTCCCTGTGTTTTGAAAAAATAATGAAGTTGTCTGTATCGCCAGAGGTCCAGGGGGAAGCTCCCTGACCGCTGTCTCAGAGTATCTAGGGGAATTTAATTTACCGTCTCGCATGAGTTTGCCGCAACTGGCACTATTCTCATCTACACAGGGACCAAAAAAGGCCACCTGCTCCCCAGGGGGGAACCACAAGTAGCCCCCCAGTGGGGCCAACGGGGACACAGGGGGCGACAGCGATAAGTTATCATTGAGTCGATCCCAAGATTTTAGAAGTTGGGTCGTAAGCGGTGAAGTAAAGGCTGACAGTCCCCTGTGCTCCCGGGCAAGCCACGGAGCATATGCTAGGTTTCTTCCTGCCATGCATTTTCAAGAGAAACCCACACCTTGGATTCAGTGTGAAAGCGCCAGTTCAGTATTTGTAGGACTATAGCCCTATAGTATCTCTGAGCATCTGGGAAGCTCAGCCCCCCTCTATCTCTATGATGACTCAGCAACCTAAGCGCTATTCTCGGTTTCTTGTTATTCCAAACAAAAGTGGATATCAGGGTTGATAGTTGAGCAAAGAAGCTCTGAGGTAGGGCCACGGGTATCATTTGCATATAGAACAGCACCCTTGGGAGAACATTCATTTTGATAATGTTGAGTCTTCCTATCCATGTGAAGGCTGTCTTAGTCCATTGGGTCAAGTCTTTTTTAATAGTGTTTATTAGGGAGGGAAAGTTAGTGGTATATAAGGTTTCAAATCTATCAGTCAGTTTTATTCCTAAGTATTTCAGGGATGATTTAGTTCATGTAAATGGGAAGGCAGCTTGCAGTCGGTCAGTCAGGGATGGTGTCAGTTGAATAGGTAATATCTCTGATTTCGTGTAGTTAATTTTAAAATTTGAAAGCGTCCCGAAGTACTGGAGTTCTCGCATCAAATTAGGCAAAGAAGTTAGGGGGTCTGTGAGGTGGAATAGCACATCATCGGCATAAGCCGATAGCTTATGCTCCGTGTGTCCCACCTTGAGCCCTTTAATGTCCACGTTTGCCCGAACAGTTCGTAAAAACGGTTCTAGCACTAGGGCAAACAACAGCGGGGAAAAGGGGCACCCCCTGCCTCGTGCCATTTCTGATCGGGAATCTCGGGGAGAGACAGCCATTTACGTTTACTTGGGCATTGGGGTCTGAGTACAAGGCCATAATCCATGCGAGCATATGGGTACGTAGACCCAAAGCCTCCAGCACAGCCCGCAGGTAGGTCCAGTCCACCCGATCGAAAGCTTTCTCCGCATCGGTAGAGAGGACCAAATAGGGGGAGATTCAGGAGAAGTTTGTGCCCAGTGGATAAGGTGAATTGCTCTGATTGAATTGTCTCTAGCTTGCCTGCCTGTTATAAACCCCGTTTGATCTGGGTGGACTATTAATGGGATGAGGTGTTTCAATCTAGTCGCGAGGATCTTAGCTAGAATTTTTATATCCACATTAAGAAGGGATATGGGTCTGTAGCTTTGGGGTAAAGCAGGGTCTTTCCCCTCTTTGGGTATTACGGAAATGTGTGCCAATAGGGCCTAACTAGGGATAACCGTACCGTTTGCTATCGAGTTGAAGTAGCTACACATCGAATCAGACAGTAGGGGGAGGAACATCTTATAATATGCTTTAGTAAGTCCATCCGGGCCTGGGCTTTTTCCATTAGGTAAGGAGGTCACCGTGGCCTCTATTTCGGTGGCAGTAATGGGGGTTTCTAGCAAAGAACATTGTTCGTCTGTCAGTTTGGGAAGGCCAGATTCAGTTAAGTATGTTTAAATATCCTTCTTCCTAGCAGTTTGGGCTTCTGGGGTCTGGGAAGAATTTAAATTATACAAAGTAGTGTAATAGTCTCGGAATCCAGCAACTATTTGGGAAGGTTTGGCTGTATGTTCCCCCGAGGGAAGCCGTAGCTGATGCACATACATGTGAGCACGTTTTTTCCTAAGAGCTTTAGCCAGCATACGACCACATTTGTTGCCGTGTTCATAGTATTTATGCGACAAATGTCGCAGTTATCTACGTGCTTGTCGGTCTAGCAGTCGTGAGAACAGTCCGCTCAATTCTATCAGTGTTTTCAAGGCCTCCGGGTCACTATTTTGTTTATGCTTAAGTTCCGCTTGCTGCAGCGCTTGGAGTACCCTGTCAAAATCTACCTGTCTGGCTTTCTTAAGTCTGGATCCCTGAGAGATCAGTTCTCCTCTTACCACTGCTTTATGGCCTTCCCATATAATTCCTTTACTCATCCCTTCTGTGTTATTTTCTTTAAAATAATGTGACAAGACTTTTGTGACTCCTGATACCACAGCCGCATCATCCAACAGGGATTCATTTAGGCGCCACGACCAAGCCCTGCGAGTGCCATGTGGCATGACCAGGGATGCCGTCACTGGAGCATGGTCGGAGAGCGTAATGGTCCCTATGGACGAGGTCTGCAGCCACTCCAGGGCCACATGGTCTACATAAATCATATCTATGCGGGTGTAGGTGTCGTGCACTTTTGCGTAATAGCTATAGTCACTATCTACTGGATGAAGGGTTCGCCAACTGTCGAGTAAACGGTGAGTTTGCAAGGATTTGCGGAAGTGTTTAAGAAAGGCGTTTGAGTGAGAAGAGCGCTTATGTGAAGTGTCTATCTGAGGGTCAGGGCTAATATTAAAGTCATCTCCCAGGATCAAAGGGCCCTCCCTAAATTCCGCCAAACTGTCAAGGGTATTGTCCAGGAAGGTGAGTTGGTTTGAGTTTGGGGCATATATCGTGGCAATCGTAAGCTTCTGCCCGGCTATGGTCCCTTTTAAAAAAACATATCTTCCCTGGGGGGTCCATCTTACTGTCCAGAATCTGGATAGGGCAAGATTTGTGTATTGCAATTGCCGTACCTCTGGATTTTGCAATCAGTGAGTTACTTAGAAACCACTGATTATAAATGTGATTGGGCAATTTAGGCATGGAAAGGGGATTAAAATGCGTTTCTTGTAGCAGGATAACCTGTGCCCCTGAACGTTTTAATTCCCACCATAATTTACTGCGCTTACATGGGGAACAGAGACCACGTACATTATATGAAATTACCTTAAGTGATGTCATCAGGGATTCTTAGAGTGGTGAAATCTTGCTGTGTCCTTGAGGGTGCAGAGTGGGAAGCGGAGCCGGAGGCAGTCCCAGTAGAGAGATATATAGCAGAAAAGAGTAGGCAAAAAGAAAGAAAGAAAAAAGAAAAGAAAAAAACAAGGTTAAAGATGATAAGGCACATATAAAACTCAAAGTGCATTATTATGAACATAGTTTTAACCTGAGATATCAGGGGGTCCGGTATCAGGTTCCTCCCCACAAGGGAGAGGAACCCGAGACCCGTCTCTATTTCCAAAAAAAAGGAAAAAAATACCTAAGAAGGTATGGCCTACGGGGGGAACGTGTGCCATCATGAAGGGGGGGGGAAGACGAGGGTCAGCCCCCGTCCATCGCCGCCTCCGGAGCAAAAAGTAACACAAAGGGTATATTGAATAGGGGGGAGAACCATCCCATAAGCTAAAGAAATAATAAAAAAAAAAAAAAAAAAAAAAAAAAAAAAAATTTTTGTGTGAGTGTGAGGAAAAAAAATTCTCTAAAAGGTAAAGAAAAAATTATTATATGCAGGGCTTCCAAAAACCATGGCCTGTCTGGGTAGTACCAGGACTATAATCTCCATAATCCCCCTCAGGGCAGCGGTTATGCGGTCAAAGTCTAGCTCAGGGATGGGGGTGGTAGTCTTAATGGAGAAGGGGTCCAGGATCACATCTTTTGCTTATGGCCATGTCGCAGCTTCCAGCATCAGTCTTATTCGTCCGGATGGACATGGATTCCTGCGTGGGATACGATGGAGCCCTGTAACTGAGGTAAAAAATATTCCTCACAAGAGTGCAGAAATCTAGTCGGCAGTAAGGCATTTTCAGCTAATGCTGAGGTGAAACCGGATCCATGGGGGAGGAAGACGTGGGGCGTCTGCGTTCCCGTCTGCGACTCCTGCGATTAACTGGGAGCCAAGGTTGAGGAAGTTGCATATGTGGATGGTCTTGTGGGCCTCTCCAGTCTGGAAAATGCACCGGTTCAAGTCCCAAAGTCTCCAGGAAGAAAGGAAGGTCATCTTTAGTACGTAGCGTGGCGCTTTTCCCAGCTTTAGATGCTTGTAGGTAGAAAGGGAAACCCCACCGATAAGGCAGGCCTGCTTTCTGAAGAGCTTCCAGTAAGGGCCTTAAAGCTCTGCGTTGCATTAGGGTGCGTCTTGAAATGTCCTGGTAAAAATACAGGCGTGCACCGTCAAAATCAAAGTATTGCTTCCCACGCATCTTCTGCATAATCCTATCTTTCAAGGTGTATTTATGTAGCTTGCAGATGATATCTCTCATATTGTCTGCGTCCTAAGAGGGTGGTCAAGGGCCCTGTGAGCTCGGTCAATTTCAATCGGAGCCGTAGCAGGTAGACCTAGTATTTCTCTGAATAGATCTTCCAGTGTGGGCACAATGTCCTTAGGAGCTGTAGCTTCTGGCAGACCGCGTATGCGAATGTTTGCTCTCCTACTGCGGTTTTCAAAATCATCTAATTGGCACAATAATGCTTAAATTTTCTGGTCTTGGAGGCTGCATCTGTCTTGTAACACTGTGATAGCAGGCAGCACTTTATCCATCCTCTGCTCTACAGTTTCCATCCTAGACCCCAGGTGGTTAGTGTCAGCCTTAAGCTGGGCTATATCTTCCCTGAAAGCTTTCTCCACTATGGCAGTGAATCTCTCTAGGTCTTCTCTGGTGGGGAGGGACCAAATATGGCGCTTTATATCTCCTTCCCCTAAGAAATCAGCCATGTCAGGGTCCTGGTCATGGGAGGCAGATGATCTCAGGGAGAGTGGAGGGGCTGTGTCACTCACCAGCTTCGGAGTGGGGATCTGGGAGTCTCGCTGCTGCTGTTGCTGCTGCTGGACCTGTGCCTTCTGTGCGGCTTTTGCGGCCTTAGTAGCTTTGGGCATCGGGGCCGGCGCCATCTTGGAGGCCTCGTGTCCCGGCCCGCAGTTCAGGCCGAAGTATGTCTCCAGGTGTCCCTGCCGGGTCCCCTCGGCTCTCGATTGCTGGGACAGCGCTCTCCGTCCCTGTGACATAATCTCCGGGGTTCCAGAGCCAAATTATCCCCTTTGTGCGGTGCGGAATGGTGCGACGGACGAGGAGCTGAGGTGAGACACGTCCTCACTCCTCCATAGCCAGGCCACGCCCCCTTAATACCTTTTTTAGCAGTTTTTTCTTATGGCTCTTCCGGGTATCGCCCGCGCCATCCTTCTGTATACTGAAGCCTTTGTGGACCTCATTTCTGCCCTTTAGTTCATATCTCTGTCGAAATCTCGCGCATGCACCATAGCGTCGTAACCAAGCCTCTATCAAGGGGGAGAACCAGGAAGGAGGGGATCATGCTGCAACATCACGAGGCTTAGCTCTGTGCCATTCTGAGTGTCAGATAATGACACAGCAAGCAGAGGAAGCTGAAACGGCACACATTGTGCGCCTAGTGCGCAAGCGCGGGCGACATCACAGCACCTAGAAGATTTGCATCGCAAACACAACTGTGAGTGCACTTTCACAGGCAGCGATCAGCTGCCTGTGCTATCTAGATTAGATTGAGCTAAAGTAGTAGAGGAGGGTTTACAACGACTTTAAAAGTCAGCAGCTACAAAAAGTGTAGCTGCTGACTTTTAATAAGCACACACTCACCTGTCCCACAGTCCAATCGATTGGGCCACCCGAAGCCTCTCTCCTCTCCCCCTCCTCTCCACGGCGCCTGCATTGCAACTGTGGGCACCCAACTGTGACAGTTTGCGGCTTCACAGCCGGGCAATCTTTTGGAACCTGTGATATGTTCCAAAGAATTGCAGAGAGGGAGGGGCCGGGCTGCCTAGGGGGAGAGGAGGAGTCGCCTAGGTGGCGAGAAGACGGAAGGAGGAAGTAGGACAGGAAGTACCTGTCAAAACCAGAAAAAAAATTGCATGTCAAATGTGCCATGTAAGGAGGTGAGAAGTGCTTAAAGCAAAAGTTCCACTTTTGGGTGGAACTCTGCTTTAATTACAATGTGGGCATTTGCAGCCTTGATTGTATGTCTTGGCTCAGCTAGAGGGAAAGCCTGCAGAAGCTTTGCAGTGGTGAAGTTCATAGTGCTGCCAAGGGAGAAACCAGAGAATATCAGGGAGATAAGATGAGACATTTTTTTGTGTCTCCCTGGCAGCAGACAGTTTGTCCTGTCACCTCTTCTGCTTTTCTTTTTTTCTCGCCCTAATCTGTCCTTCCTCAGCGCCATCTCTGTCTTTCCTACTGCTTTTTGTGGCACCCCCATTGTGGGGTAACCAAAATATAAACTTAAAAAGCTGCTGTCACCACCATCGATATAAAGGGTGTAAAACAATAAAATTCTCAAAGTGCTGCACTAAAAATTAACACGTAAAAGAAGAATAAGTAATCATGTAAATAAATGAAGTGAAAAAAGGGTCCAAATAAATGTGCAAGTGACATGATCAGTCCCAAATGGTGCAAATTACAATGAATAGGAACAATGGATGCCGTATGTGCTCTGCCACCTATGGTGCAGTTAAACTCTTACCAGAGCAAATGGACTCTTTATAAAACAGGGGTGTCCAACCCACGGCCCGGGAGAGTTTGGTATGCGACCCCGTACAAGAAAAAAAAGCCACAGTGGCTAGCATGTATGGCAAGATGCAGGGGATGCTATGTATATCTATTTGCATAGAATCTGCAGCAGGAATGAGCACAGCTTAAGTGGTGCTGGAGGAGCTGTTTTTGTAAAAGCATCGGTAACAGCTAAAGCAGGGATTCTAGTAAAGTAAATGCCACTTGCCTGCCTTGCCTTCGCACCCACAACCAAAACACGCTGCTCTTTACGGAGGCATGGGTTTGCCAATTCGTCTTAATGGCACCCCCACGCATCTAAAAACACAGTGCGTTTTCATGTATGGGAACTGATAGGAAATTGCATGGTGGAAAAGCACTGCAGTTCAAAAATGGTGCAGGAGACTTTTACCTGCATGAAATGCAAGCACAGCGGCCCATTCAAATGCGGCCCAGGACAACTTCACTTCTTCCTATATGGGCCAGGAAGGTCAAAAGTTTGGACACCCCTGTTTTAAAAAGAGTCAAATACGTTTGTGTGTTAAGCTAGTCTCCTGCTCAGGATGAGAAGGCTCCACTGGATTCCACTTCAACCTCACTTACTGTATATGACATCCATGGACCAACATAGTGGAATCATCAGGAAGAAAAAGGCCAGGAGAGCCACATAGTGTGAAACCGCATTTTTACAAGTTTTATGAAAATAAATCACCAGGTACTCACAAAGGGATAAAATAAGACAAGCGCTCATCATTAAGAAGAAAAAGGCCAGTCCTGGGAATCAGACCAACAACTTCTTGGTTCTGGAGTGCATGGTGACATCACGATCGACGGCCATGGTTCAAGTTTTAGTTTTAATTTGTTGATTTCTAAATGAAATTTTCTATGGGTTTCATGTTTTCTTACTCATTGAAATGCTTTTTTTGGAGGAGCGGTGGGGGTCTTAAAGACGGGCAAAGTCATTTTTTATTCTGCCATACTTTATCTTGGTATGTCGCTAAAATCTTGTCACATTCTAAATAGAAATTTTCATCCTTGAAGTAAGTTCAAAATTTTGAAAAAAAAATGACATTGTTCAAAAAACCTTGTCTGTTAGAGAAGACTGTTAAGCATGTATGACTGCTGGATCTTGTAGAACACTGTAGTAGATGTGCTGAAGTCCTGTGATCAGATCTGTAGGTGGAAATGATAACCCATGGACATTTTCTACTATGATGATTGGTTCCCACACACCAGTATTCCAGTGATTAGACTAGCATATACAGTTGGTACATTTGATGGTTCTTACAGATGCTTGTTTATGTATATATATTACTCTAACTATAACCTAGGATACACTCAGGTGACTTATATCAAGTGCTTGTGGATCATGGTGGAATGTCAGTTTAAAGGCAACTTGTGTTTGTGTTTTTCATAAGGTCTGTACTTCACTGCATGATATTTTCTGACACTAAAGGTGTGTTGTGAGTTCTAGGTAGTTCTGTAATATTTTAAATACAACAGCCCAAAGCCTGAAGTTTCATAAGCTACTTCTGAGACAGATATGGGTGCTTTAGGCTTATAGGCTTCAATGGGAACGTCTGTAAACACTTGAATCAAGTGTTTTTCAACGTTATTTCTGCTATTTTTTCTTTTAGCTTTGCTAGAACGCCTGAAGCTTGAATACACATGTGAAACGCTTGAAATATGCTTCTAACCACTTCAAGACCACAATACGTGTGTGTATATATATATATATATATATATATATATATATATATAATTATATAATATACGTTGTGCCCTTGAAGTGGTTTACCAGAGTTGTGGCAGAAAGTTATCAGCCATAACCCCGGTATTTCTTTTTTCATCCGACGGCTGGCTTTATCATGAAAGCGTTCCGAGCAGCTCATGAGCCGGTGTCTCCCTGGTTTACTGTTTCTGCCGGCTCGCCCAAGAAACAATCCGATGGTGTGGCTGGCTGTTCCCAGAGGCGAAAGACTAGATTTATTTGGCCTTGGAGGACCAGAGCAACGTCATGACGTCACTTCCCATCCAGGCTGGAAGTAAACGATTTTGCTTAAAAAAATTTTTTTTTTGGATCTTTTGCTTTTAAAGGTAAAAAAGAGGTTTGGGGTCTTTTTAACCCCAGATCACTCCATAAAGAGGACCTGTCATTCTTATTTCTATTACAAGGACAGTCTAAAAATAAAAAGTAAAATAAATAAGAAAAAAAGTTTTATAAGCACCCCCATCCTTCCATGCTTGCGCACAGAAGCGAACGCATACGTAAGTCGCGCACGCATATGTAAACTGTAATCTCCCCACACGTGAGGTATCGCCGCAAACGTTAGGGCAAGAGCAATAATTTTAGTGCAAGACCACCTCTGTATCTCTCAACAGGTAACAGTGACGCCTATGGAGATTTTTTTTTTTTTTTTTCCACATCAGTAAACAGTGTTTGGAGGGCTAAATCAGTTTGATGTTCATTAACTGTCGCCTTCTCGTATTCACATCATAGTGGATTATACTTTTTCTCATTGCTTTTTATATCGCCATAATGACCAACGGATTCCATTACGCCTCTTTACCAACTAGACCTCTGTCCCTTCCATCTCGTAAGCCCCACTAACTAGGACTCGATAACCAAAGGGACCCATCCTTTTCCAACTCAGTTTAGAGAAAGAGGGGACCCGTAAGAAGGAAGAAAAAGGACAAAAACACCAACAAAAAATACAAGAAGAGAGGTTTGTAAAAATGATCTTGTGGGCTCCCCGTGCCCATCTTCTACTGACCCAGCCTGTATTGTGTACCAAATTACCTATGCCCTAATACCCCGATTTCCCCCCCCCCCCCACCTGCTCCCTATATGTTTATCCTATGCCCTACTAAACTATATATTTAACTAAAAAAGTTCATATCCAGAAACACTTTATTATAGCATCCTTTACCTGCAAGGATACCAGTTGCCTATATACCTATATTAAGCCCATCCCTCAGTCTATTCCGTGTCTATGCAAATCCCACTATTAATGACTCTTCACTTTCTCTATCCACATCTTCCACATGCTTTCAAATTCCTGAAGATTGCCCCTTTTTATGTACTCCATTCTTTCCCTACCCAAGGTTTCATTCATTGTAGAGATCCAGTCTTTCACAGTGGGGGGCTCCTTTACCTGCCATCTAAGTGCTATCAACTTTCTAGCCTGAAACAGGGCCCGCGTGACAGCTAAGGTAGTACTCAACCTTTCTCCCATCACTCTTCTATGCCCCAGAATACAAACCAAGGCCTCGTTTGCCACTGTCGTGCCGAAAATATTTCCCAAGTTCCCAGTCACCTCCTCCCAGTATCTAAACAGCTTGGGACACCTCCACACCATGTGAATGAGATCTCCCGTCCTTCGACACCTGGGGCAGTTGTCATTGGGCCTTCTCCCAAATTTAAAAAGTCTTTTAGGAGTATAATAGGCTCTGTTTAACAGCATTAAGTGTGAGAGTCTCTGTGAAGGGGTCACAGAAACCTGCGCTCCCAACTCCAAAATTCTCGCCCATTGTTCCTGGGTCATTCCTCCCACCTCCTCTTCCCATTTAGCCTTTACCCCAAGGAGTATTTCCCTGCTATTAACCGATTTGCTTAATTGGTCATAAATTCTTGAAATTACCCCTCTAGTGGGGGTTATTTGAATTATGCACTGAAATAGAGGCATCTCATCCCATCTCGGAGTCTGGGCTTTAAATTGTGCTTTAAGGGCATGTTCCAACCGGACATATAGGAAGAAAGACCCCCGGGGAAGCTTAAACTCCCCAACCAGTTCTGAAAATTTCTTTAACCCAGAGTCGTTATATAATTGACTTAGCTTACTGAGACCAAGCTTCTCCCACTCTCTAAATATGCCTATCTTAAGAACTTCCTGCAAATTACGGTTGTTCCAAATAGGAGAGTAGACTGTTAAGGCTCCATACCCCATCTTTTTCTTAACTGTTTTCCAAAGTTTGATTATCAATTTAATTGTTGGAAATTTATCATGGAACGCGTCCGCCTCTAGGGCTTCAATAATTGTATTATGTGTGGAGCTCAACAACAGTAACTTGCCATTAGGGGTGCCTCCTTTCGGTATCCCACAGCCCAATAATTGCTGCAACTGAGTTGAGTAAAAATAACTCTCGGGATGTGGGAGGGCAAAGCCCCCCTCCTGGGTAGGGAGCTGGAGCACTCCAAGACGGATCCTGGCTTGTTTCCCCTTCCAAATCAATTCCCTAAAGAGACTGTCAATTTTTTTAAACCACTTCTTACCTATCCAGACAGGGGAATTATGCAAGACGTATAGCAGTTGTGGCATCCATATCATTTTTATTAAGCTACATCTTCCTGCAACTGATAGAGGCAGGCGTCTCCAAATTCCTATTTTTCGTTTAAATTTTGTTAATAGAGGGACAAGGTTTTTACTGATATATAGAGCAGGGTCCTTCGTCAGGACAATCCCTAGGTACTTCAGACCTTCCACTGTTACCACTTGAGGCATACCAGGTGCTATTGTCTCATTTATGGGGTCTATCGGCAGAAACTCTGATTTCTCCCAGTTTATCTCTAAGCCAGAAAAACTGCCGAAGTCCTCCACTATCCTCATTGCTCCCGGTAGCGATTTCCTCGAGTCTCCCAAAAATAACAGAATGTCATCCGCATACAATGCGATTCTTTCCTCGCCTGTTTTTCTCTGGAAGCCGGTTATCGCTCGACTTCCCCTTATGGAAATGGCCAGGGGTTCCATCGCTAGTGCAAACAACAGAGGGGAGAGTGGGCACCCCTGCCTCGTCCCCCTCTCCAGCTCAAACCAGTCCGACAATTCATTGTTAATTTTTAATCTTGCCTTGGGTCGAGTATATAGCATTCTAATCCACCCTATAAAGGCAGAGCCAAATCCAAAGATCTCCAGCACGCGCCACATATAGCCCCACTCCACGCTATCAAAAGCCTTGGATACATCAAGGGTCATCAACGCTCTCGAACCCTCGTTCACCATTGGGGTCTGTACATTCAAAAACGCCCTTCTAATATTCAGGCTCGTGGATCTATTGGCTATGAAGCCCGCCTGGTCCTCGTGGATCAGCTTGTGGGTAACCCCATTCAATCTTGCTGCCAGCACTTTGGCCAGAATTTTTACGTCCGTGCATAAGAGAGAAATTGGTCTATAGGCGGCCATATCCAAGGGATCTTTCCCTTCTTTCTGTAATACAATAATACAATAATAGTTGCTTCTAGCATTGAGGCAGGTAATTGGCCCCCCTCAAGCGCCCCCCCAAAACTTTCAGCAGTTCGGGGATCAACACTTCACCATAGTGTTTGTAGGTCTCAATTGGAAGACCATCTGGTCCGGGCGACTTATGGGTTGCCATGCCTGCTACTGCTTGGTGTAATTCTGCTATAGATATTGGGGCATCTAATATATCTCTTTCTTCCTGTGATATGGTGGGGATGTCTAACCCCCTTAGGAAGTCCTCCATCTTAGCCTCCTTACCCCTCTTCTGGGAGGAGTACAGTTTTTTTATAGTAATCCCTGAAGGCTTGTACTATTTTTAAGGTGCTTGATACTACCTCACCGCTCTGGGATCTAATCGCGAGAACCGTGGATGGAGCTGCATTGGATTTTGCTAGCATAGCCAGTGTCCTTCCCATTCTCTCGCCCTCCACCATAGATTCCTGTCTTTGGAGTAACCGCCTGGTTTCTGCTTTCTGTATAACCACTGATTTATATACTTGTTGTTTCTCTTGCCAGATACTCTCCGTCTCCGGGGTTGGGTTGCAAGTATAGTTGTTTTCTGCTTCAAGAGCGTCTCTCAACAAGCTCTCCTCCTCCCTTCTAGCCTCTTTGTTGAATGTAGCTATCTGCTGTATCAGGACCCCCCTAAAAAAAGCCTTAAGGGTGTCCCATAGCGTGGAAGGGGACACTGTTCCCTGATTGATCTCAACAAACTCCCTTAAGGAGGAAAGTATCCCATCCGTCTTTTTAATAATTTCAAACCAGTACGGGCTTATACTCCAGTTCTTCCGGGGCCTAGGCTCCCCAAGATTTAAAATGACTACCATAGGTGAGTGGTCTGAGATGCCTCTTGGCCAGTATGTTATTTTTTCTACCATCTGGAGAGCCCTATCATTTCCTAGGGCTAGGTCTATCCTTGAAAGCACGGAGTAAGATGCAGAACAGCAAGTATATTGCAGCACGCCTGGGTTCCGTGCCCTCCACAAATCCATTAATCCCACTTCTTCCAGAAAGAAGCTTAACCGACTCCTTACTGAGTCCTCTGAGCTTTTTCGTAGTGGGAATCTATCCAGCCCTTTATCTAGAACCTCGTTGAAGTCCCCCATTGCTACAATCGGCACCTCTTTTTTATCTAGCAAAAATTCATGCAGTTTAAGCAAGACATCCAGATTAAAGGGCGGAGGGATATATATATTTGCCACCACATACCTGGCGTTTTCAATAGAACATAATAAGAAGATGTATCTACCCAACTCGTCTATCCTGACCTGGCTGCAGGAAAACTTCACCCCAGACTTTACCAAAACACTGTCACTGGAGCCGAATCCCGAATCCTGATGTCCACACATAGGCACGAGTCTCCACAAGAAGGACCCTCAAGCACTGTAGGAATCTGGAGCGGGATATCCTCCCAAGTGTCTCCCCGATGTCAGCAAATAAAAAACAGAGAGAGAAAAACTCTTCTAAGAGTAGTCCGTTTATTCAGCTGTTATTTTAAAATAGTGGTAGCAACCACCAATGAGAAGGCGCTCACAGGCGCTGAACTTCAATAACCAAGTATACAGTCGGGCTGCGGTGCACGAGCAGACCCGACATACAGGCGGAGGCAGCGGGTGACGTCCGTGATTAAGCTCCTCCCCCCGTACGCGGCGTTGCGTCCTATTGGACTTCGTCAGCGAGGGGTGGAGCCTGACGTACACCCTATGCATTTATATGGGACACTTACGGTGTCCTCACAGGGTCACAGGTACCAGGAAGCAACAAAAAGGCTTCCTTAGCAACTGTGCCCTAGAGACAATGCTTCTATTGGAGAACAACACCGTTGCATAGATGAATCTATGCTATAAAAAATAAATAAATCGTTGTATGGAGATACCCAAGTGCTATTAATTCTAAATTTAGCTAGCAGCCCTAAAAGGTAATGTATGGTATAAGGGCATAACTAAGCCTCTTATATATCATCATACAAAAAAGGGGGGCGGACACCATCCGATATAAAAAAAAAAAAAAAAAAAAAAAAAAAAAAAAAACTTAAAAAAAGTCTCCCGCTGTCTCCTCTGTTTACATAAAAATTCCTTAATAAATTTCTCTAAAATCAATGAAAAAAGAGTGCACATAATTCCTAAAATTACAGCGTAAAACTAATATTGCAGTAAAATATCACACTATATATAAAAATTACAAAAATCAAACACTATATTTATTTAACAAAGTAATACGACTATTTGTTGGAAATAAAACAATTAAGATCAAAATCCACATTCAACCCGTTAGGGAATAAAACCTGGGTCTCATGAATCCACATGGATTCCCGCTGACTTAGCTGTCTAATGTAATTACCCCCCCGCCAGTGTGGATTAACTCTTTCTATACCCCAAAATTTTAAGTGTCTAGGATTACGGTCATGACATCTTCTAAAATGTTTGGAGACGCTATGAGTAATGAGTCCTTTTTTAATGTTGTTCACATGCTCCGCGATGCGGACTCCCATAGGTCTTGAGGTCCTCCCTACGTACTGGAGCCCGCATTCGCATTCCAACATGTAAACAACCCCCACCGTGTTACACGTGATAAATTGTTTGATGTTATATTGTTTATTGGTGGTAGACACTGTAAACTCTTTCTTTCTTTTCATATTCCCCTTGCATTGTTTACAGGCCGGACACCTACCACATGCGTAAAAGCCTGTAAGCAGGTTGCAAATCCTGTTTTCTTCCTTGAATGTAGGGGGATCCACAACACTGGGTGCCAAAATATTTCTTAGTGTAGTAGGTTTCCGATATACAAATTTTGGCCGGGGAGGCAGTGCTGGACCCAACACGTTATCTTTTTTAAGAATTTCCCAGTGCTTAGAAATTATTCTCTCGAACTTTTTATATTGGATGTTGTAATCGAGGATAATTTTATACTCAAAATTATCCTGGGGTGAGTTGGATTTGATAGATTTTTGAGCAATGAGAGAAGTGCGTTGTAAACCACCCACACTAGTCAGATCACTTCTAATCTGCTCTTCCTTATAACCCTTCTGCAAGAAGCGGTTGGCTAGAATCTCAGCTTGAGTAAAATAGTCGGAGTCAAGGGTGCAGTTTCTCCTCAACCGGATAAACTGTCCTCTGGGGATATTGTACAGCCAGGAATGGTGGTGACAACTGTCCAACGGTATAAATCCATTCCTGTCCGTGGGTTTAAAAAAGTTTTTTGTGGCATACTTGTCCCCCTGCTTAAATATTTCGAGATCTAGAAAAGAAATACACATGGGATCCGCATTCCAGGACAGGTGGATCCCCTTATTGTTACCGTTGAGTTTGGACATGAACATTTGCAAGCTTAAGAGGTCTCCCTCCCATATCATAATCAGATCGTCGATGTATCTTTGGTAGCAGACCAGCTGAGCCGGTCTACTGCCAAAGACCACCTCCTCCTCCCATAGAGCCATAAAGATATTGGCAACGCTGGGCGCAAACCTGGCCCCCATTGCGACTCCAAGCGTTTGGAGAAAAAATCTTCCACCATACCAGAAATAATTTCTGGATAGGCAGAAATCCAACGCCCTCACTATAAAATCTTTTACAGGGAGGGGGAGACTAGATCCATTAAGAGCCCATTGTACAGACGTAAGAGCGTCTCTATGGCCTATAATGGTGTAGAGAGAGCTTACGTCCGCAGTAACTAAAAGACTATTTTCTTTACATGTAACATTATCCAGGATTTGAATAATGTGTTTGGTGTCTTTCAGATATGCTTTAGTATTAGACACTAGGGGTTTTAAAAAATAATCTATATATTGACCCAGGCGAGCAGTAACCGAGTCAATCCCGTTAACGATAGGACGGCCTGGGGGGGAACTGGCATCCTTATGGATTTTGGGCAAAAAATAGATTATGGGTCTTCTGCAAGCACTGGGGTTAAGATAAGAGGCCTCTTTCTTATTCAATACTCCCTGTGCTTTGCCTAATGTGACAAGCTGGTTTAATTCATCCTTGAATTTAAACACTGGATCATTATTTAATAATTTATAAGTTTTGTTGTCAGATAAAAGTCGCTCCATTTCCAATTTGTAATATGATTTACTCATGACCACAACCCCGCCCCCTTTATCCGCGGGGCGGATGACAACGTCTTTGTTTTTTTCCAATGTGCTGATACCTTTTTTAAGATACGCAGGGTCACCTATCCTTTTGACCTTCATCTCCTGCAGATCACTGCTAACCATATTCTTAAATACTTCAATGTGACGATGGTCATTTTTAGGTGGATTGAAGATAGATTTGTTGGCCAGGCCTGAATGGCCACCTGTAGGGGCAGTGTTACCTATCTGACTAGACTTCTCCCCTGGTTTAGATAAAAAATATCTTTTAATATTAAGGGTCCTAATGAACTTTTGGAGGCTGATATATGTCTGGAATTTATTAAAATTTTTTACAGGGGCAAACTTGAGACCTTTATCTAAAACCTTCAGTTCATCCTCTGACAGAACCGTACCACTGATATTATAGATCCCTGTTCCTAGTGTGATTTTTTTCTTTTGTAATTTTCTTCCGGCTCTTCGCCCTCTCTTTCCCTTCTTTTTCCTCCCCCATTGTTTCCACCCGGGGTGCCCTCCCATGGTATTGGCCAATGGGATTGGGGGTTCCCTAAAAAACCCTCTTCCTGTTGGTAGTTATCATACCGCAATGGAGAGAATCGGTTCTGTGTAGAAACCGGAGTTCTTTCATATTGGGAGTGACCACTATATTGGTTGGGATAATTATGAGGGTATTGACCTCTATTAGATGCGTTACTAGTATGTCTCCCTCTAGGTGGTCGGGGGGGACCCCGACTGTTATCCCTATATGCTTGGTTGTAAGGCATAGGATAAGGTCCTTGATTTCCCCTATATGAATTCCCTCTGTTTGACTGTCCTCTCCCTCTGTATTGGGGATATGGATATCTCTTTGGGACTGCTCCCTGTGAGTTAGAAGGTCTGGGTTGGGCGCTGGGAGTGTGTGGAGTAGGTCTAGATTGGGTCTGAACCGGTATATTATTATTATCAGTCCCAATATCTTGGGCAGGTAATTTTGATTGCCACTTAAAAACTTCTCCTTTCATGTAATCTCCCGAGTCCCTATTGTATTTACTCTTTTTTTTATCCTGTATCTCTCTATCCCACTTCATCATTTTGTTCTTAAGCTCTCCCGAAAGCCTGGTAAAGTCTGTTGTGTTCTGGAGTGGTTCCATTTTCTTTTTAAGTTCCCCAATTTGATTGTTCAACATGGTCATTTTTCTCCGTTTCCTTTCAAGCAGAAATTCAATGAGTTCATGACCTTTTTTATCAAAAAAACTGAACCACTCCCGAACTGACTCTTCATCAACCAGGCCATCATTAGGGGGAAGATCCCACCTTAAACGCCTGGGGACCAGATTGGCTTTGGTGTATTGCTCAAATGTGGCAATATCCCACCAGGCTTTTATCTTTTTTTCATATACGTAGCCTAGTTTTCTAAAACAAACACTCCAGCTTCCAGTATAGCAACATCCCTGAGTGGATACACGTGAGTTTGACCTCTGCTGTGCAGGGGTCCACAGCATCTGGTAAGCGAATAGATTACACTGGGATCGCATCTCCTTTGACCATTGATGTATAGATCTGATCTGACAGATTTCATCTGCCTGGATTGATTCTTTGGGGACTTTTTCATTCATAGTTTTAACATCATTGCGCTGCACTTATTTTGTTTTATGTCATGTTTCAGGCTTTATTGTGATTACCTGTAGTGTTCAGCTTGCATTTTGGGCGAGGGCTTAGGTGTTTGCGCTGATTGTCATTATATATTTACCAAAACACTCACTCCCCTACTGTAGGAGGAGTGAACCGCATGAAATTGGGTTTGAAATTTTTTCATCTGTAGGTGATGAAGAGTTTCCTTGGTTAGGTGGGTTTCCTGCAGACAGACCAGATCAGCCCCACAACTCTCCATCATAGAGAACACTGCTAATCTTTTAAGTGGTGTACCTAGGCCCCTGACATTCCAGGATCCTATTTTCAGAGTCTTAGCTAACATCTAAAGACTGAGGAATATCCTTTACCCCGACACATACAAACGTATATAACAGAAAGATATAAGAGAAATTTAAAGCGGTTGTATACCCGCGTTTTTTTTTTTTTTTTTTTCCTATACCTGCAAGGGAAAAGGCATAATGAGCTAGTATGCACCGCATACTAGCTCATTATGATATACTTACCTTAGAACGAGGCGCCGGCATCTCATCCTGTCCACGCCGAGGGAGCTGACATCTCCCCTCGGCGTGTCTTCCGGGTATCGCGGCTCCGGCACTGTGAGTGGCCGGAGCCGCGATGTCGTCACTCCCGCGCATGCGCGCAGGAGACTTCTGCCCGGCAAGCTCCGGAGTTTGCCGGGCTGTCAGCCGAGAATCCCCTGTGCGCATGCGCCGCTGGAGTCAGCGGCTCATTGCGAGGGGAATATCTCCTAAACCGTATAGGTTTAGGAGATATATTTTTTACCTACAGGTAAGCCTTATTATAGGCTTACCTGTAGGTAAAAGTTAACAAAAAGGGTATACAACCACTTTAATATATATAACCCTAACCCAAAACAAATTTTTCTCCTAGTGGCTGTGATAACAGTTCCGTGTGTGTGCATACTTGGCCACTAGACCACGTATTCATTTTGGCTATATTAGCCTTACTTTGGGCATAAATTTGCCATAGACAGTGCTTGCATGTGCGTGTAGAACAACCAAAAACCTATTTACTATAAAAAGTGCCTGTATGTGCAAAAATAATCTTAAGGAAGGTCTGGATACCTCCGTTATAATTTCTAGTGGTATAAGTGTTCGTAAGGAATGATTTACCCCCCCTATTTCCCCTCCCTCCCATCTTCCCACCCCTTCCCTTCCCTTCCCTTCCCTCCCCACCTAACCTCCCCTACCCTCCCACCCCATCCTCCTCCCCCCCCCCCCCCCCCGTACCCACCTATCTAGGTGTGCCCCCTGGGGGTTTACCATGACCGTTGCCTCTTACACTAACACCAACCTTTTACACCAAATCTTCCACACACAACCCCACACCACCCTACCCACAAATAGCTGTGTGCACCCATCCCCTCCCATCCCCTTATAACAAAAAGCATTAACAGATGGCAGAAAGGGGTGGAAAAAAAAAAAAAAAAAAAGAAAAAAAGCAAGAACAAGGAAAAAAAACAAAAACAAAAATACAGCCCCTGTACCTCCCAATGCCTTGTCGTGCCATCCTATTGATATCCCGGCCTATTATATCTTCCCCCATTCTCTACGTAAAATTCGTGATTTTTTCCCTGTTATCTTCCAGCCACTTCTCAACTTCGGCAGGGGAGTTAAAAAACAGAGTCTCCCCCAGAGCCGCAACCCGCAACCTTGCCGGATATAAAAGAGCATAGGGCAACTTAAATTTTTGTAGGTTGCGTTTTGCCTGGGTAAACTCTGCCCTACGCCTCTGCAAATCCGGAGAGAAGTCGGAATAAAACGATATTTTTGCTCCTTTAAAAAAAACCTCCCCTGCTTCCCTGATCTTCCGTAATAAGGTTACTTTATCCTGGTAGTTAAGAAATCTCAGGAGGAGGGGTCTCGGGTGGCCCCCCTCCGATGGTGCCCTGAAAGGGATCCTATGAGCTCTTATGATGGAAAACGAAGCCGAGAATGATTCTTTCCCGATTAGCTCCCCCAGCCATTTTTCTAGGAATGCAATTGGGTTGGCGCCCTCACTCCTTTCGGGTAAACCTATCAGCCTCACATTATCTCTTCTACTCCTGTTCTCCATCTCATCTAACTTAGAGGCTTGTTTAGATAGCTGTTCCTTCAGCCATTTTATTTCTTTGGTTATTGGGAGCACATTATCTTCTAGCCCACTGACTCTTTCTTCCAGGGCCGTTGTTCTCTCCGCCGTTTTCTGCAGATCTTGTCTAACCAATAACAGATCTGCTTTAACACCTTTCATCTGTTCACAAAGATCTTTAAGCGAGCCGTTACACACCCCTACAGCCATGTATACGTCCGTTATAGTTGGTTCTCTGTTCAAGGGTAAATTCGGGTCATTTATTAGCTCCAAGTTTACGTTTGTGTTTTGATCACTTAGCCCTGGGCCTTTATTACATAAAGATTTGGAAGGCTGGGTAGCCGGCACAGCCCCTAAGGGCTGTAATTGAGGCTGGCCCTGGCTTTTCCTATCCGATGCCCCCCCTTGTTGACCCTTCTGCTGCGACCTCTTTTTTGGAGGGGTCAGAGCAGAGGCATGGGCATATTGCTCCAGTTTTGCTGCTGCTGATACTGCTGCCGCATGCTGCGGGTTTTTCTCTTTAGAGCAGGGGTCTCAAACTGAAGGCCCTCCAGCTGTTGTGAAACTACAAGTCCCATCAGGCATTGCAAGTCTGAGAGTTACAAGCATGACTCCCACAGGCAGAGGCATGATGGGACTTGTAGTTTTGCAACAGCTGGAGGGCCGCCAGTTTGAGACCCCTGCTTTAGAGGAACGTAGATTCTGCATCATTTACACTTATAGGTATATATATATATACTCTAACAGCAACAAATTAGAGACTGACAGTTACCAACGTCCTCCACAAATCCAAAAGGAACTAAGGAGAGAGGGGGGGGGGGGGGGAGCCGCTGCACCCATCAGCACTCAACTACCCGCTGTACAGAGCATATACCATAAAGTGTATAAAGCGGAGTAAATCTCTCCTCTCTACACTCTTGTACACCCCTGCAAAGAAAAAGAGAGCTCACACAGAAGGAAGCCACAGTACCTTAGATGGCAGGTGTGGGGCAACTCCCTACCCACATAAACTCCACAGCTACAACTTAAATTGGTGCAGCCCCTCACCTATACCGTAGTTTTATACAGTTGGTTAAATGCCGCTAAGGCAGTCGCCATCAAAATACGGTTAGTGGGGTTCATACGCCGAGTATCCCAACCCCTACCTAAACCTCTCTCCTTGCATCTGTTGAGGATCCCAGGGGTCCCAGGGCTTTAGCTAGTCAACAGCACACAAAAAAAAAAAAAGGAGAATATACTTTGCTTCCTATATTAGCACACTCTGCACCCAGACTTAGTATTACCCAAGCAGCAGGCAGGTCAACACACTGACTCACATAAATAACTCTGTTACTACACAGATGTCATATTACCAGGATTTACTTCTAGTCCGAGGATTGTCTAACAATTTTTAAAACAGCATCTAGTTACTATACTAGTGACTCCATACTGTACCAGCTCTGGCCGACTTCTATTCCATGACTAGTGTAGAGATGGGAAAGTGAAAGTAAAGCTGCTTATCTCACAGCAGCTGCAGGGGATGACGTCTCACCCAGAGGATTCCTCAGCACACCTTTAGCAGAGAAAGAGGAGGGGCAGCGAGGCACCGAGCGACAAGGGAGCCAGAGCCATCCAGTATGCCGTTCATACGGCCAGGGGAGAGAGAGATGAGAACGGAGGAGGGATGGAGCACACAGCGTCCATGCTCACACTCACTCCATGCTGCCTCTCAACACACACCCGCCCATCCGGTCACGCCCCCTCGAGATTTTTAAGTATCGTAGTTTGTCGCCATTTTACATCGTGACATGTTAGGTATCTGTTTGCTCGGCGTAACAGCATCTTTTACATTTTACAATCAAATAGGGGTATAGATTGTGAAAAAAAAAAGAAAAGTATAATGTTTGGGGGTTATAAGTAATTTTCTAGCAAGAAATACTGATTTATAAACAAAGTGCCAGAAAAAGCCTGGTCTTCAAGTGGCTAAAATGCTTGAATACGCATGTAGAAATGATCAAATAAAAACAACTGAAAATTGATCTGCCTGGCATTTAGACATTCAACTTTAGACTGCATTTACACCTGAGTAAACAGCTAACTATATTGTATAGTAGAGTTGAATCATCTGCCAGAGCTGCAAGGGTGCCAACAATTTAGTTTCTTCACATACAGTGAGGGGGGAAAGGTATTTGATCCCCTGCTGATTAGGAGCACTCCCTTAAAGGACTACTCATGAAGAATCTTGTCAATGATCTCAGGCCAGTTGGGACCATAGTCACCAAGAAAACAATTGGTAAAACATTACGCCATGAAGGACTGAAATCCTGCAGCGCCCGCAAGGCCCCCCCTGTTCAAGCACGTGTACAGGCCCGTCTGAAGTTTGCTAATGAACATCTGAATGATTCAAAGGAGAACATATATACAAACACACTTCTCCAGAGCCACTCCCTGCCACGGTATATCCGGTCAGCCCCTAACCTGTCCACCTTTTAGGTGATCCCTGAAGACTCATTTATTCAGGGAAGCCTATCCCACATCCACCTACCAACTGTCCCAGAGCCACCCCCATCAAATCATTCCCGGCATCTATTACCTTTTGTACCACCACCCCTTCCCTTTTAGAATGTAAGCTCTACGAGCAGGGCCCTCCAGTCCCTTCTGTATTGAATTGTACTGTAATTGTGCTGTCCCCCCTCTTCATTGTAAAGTGCTGCGTAAACTGTTGGCGCTATATAAATCGTGTATAATAAAATAGTATAATATGTGTGTGTATGTGTATATATATATATATATATATATATATATATAGTGTGTCAGCTCCGCCCCCTCTGACCCCTCCGGAACCACCTTTTTCTTAGCCCATAAAGGGCGGCTGTCTGCCCACACCAGTGTTCAAAAAATACCCGCCTCGCAATGGATAAACTGGGTGGGAATCCTCTGTCTGACATAGGGAGGATCCAGGAAAGGAAAATTATGGTAAATATGGACAACAATTTTCCTTATTCCTGGACCTCCCCATGTCGGCCTACTATGGGATGTACCAAGCAATTTTAAGAAGGGAGGGAAGACAAAAAAAAAAAAGCCAAACCCTCAATGCAATGCTACTCAACTTTTTAAGGGGCAACAGCCGCCGTGATAACCATAGAGCCAAATGTTTCCTCAGGCGGACAAGCCAAATTAAGCCTGTAATGCCTAATAAAAGGTTTTGGGCGCGCTCCAGCTTGCTGCTCTGCAACCTACCTCAGGGGCGACCTTCGCGTATGCTGCCCAGGATGCTGCCATAGCCCTCGTCGAATGTGCTTTAATCTCTGAAGGAGGAGGAAGGCCCAGCGTTTTGTATGCAATATGTATGGTCTTGACAAATCAGGAAGACACAACTCTGGATGTTGCCTGCATACCCTTTTAGGCCCCATTGGGAAAATCTACAGCTGATCTAGTTTTTAAAAGCTTTTAGTCCATTTCAGGTAGGTTGAAACCGCAGAGACCAGGTCTAACCTACTCCACTCATCAGCTGTATCCGCCGGAAAGGCTGGGAGAGTGACCTCCCAGTTTATACGAAATTATATGGCAACCTTAGGTAGTAAGCTTGGTATCGGCCTAAGGACTATCTTGTCTGGGAGCACCAAACAATATGGTTCTTTAGATGAGAAGGTGCACAACTCGGAGACTCTTCTGGCCGAGGCAACGGCTAGTAAAAAACAAAAAAACTGTTAAAAGAAATAATGAACAAGAGAAAGCTTGATCAAACGTAGGAACCAGCGATGTTCCCAAGACTAGTGTTAAGTCCTCTTTTGGAAAAAATGATTTCAATGGAGGTCTGATTTCTATGGCTGCCCCTAAAAATCAGATCACCAACGGATGTAGAGTATCTTGTACACGACATAGCCGACAAAGCGGGGATTCGACCCTTCAGGGAATTATAAGCTAACCCTTAGAGACCACTCTGCAGAAACTCCAAAATGTTAGATGCTGAAGGAGATCCAAGGTCCCAACCCCTTTCTGTAGTATTCCAGATCTGGCGACAGGTTACATTCGTTGGCCTCTTACGAGCCTGTAATAATGTCTCCAATACATCGCCCGAGAGACCCAAGCCAGTTAAAGCCTCCCTCTCACTTCCAAGTCATTAACTTCATCCTCCTGTGGTTCGGGTGTCAGGCCCCACTCTGCAGAAGGAGATTTTGACAAGGAGGCAGTGGGATTGGTGAGCTCAACTTTATTCTCCAAGCCAGAGGGAACCACGGCTCCTTGAGCCAGTAAGTTTAGACTACTATTGCTGTGACCCTTTCTCGCTGAATCTTCAGCAGGATTTTGAGAGCCAATGGAAGCGGTAGGAACACATACATCAAGGGGAAGTTCCAAGACCTGGACAGAGCACCCTGATCCAACGCCTGTGGATGCCAGGTCTGGGAGAAGAAGCAAGGCAGTTGACAATTCTCCTACAATGCCATAAGATCTATCGATTGAGGCCCCATTCGTTGTGATCCCCAAAGCCTCGACTCAAGTGATCTGCTAAAACATTCCCAGGCCCTGGGAGATAAGATGCTGTAAGAGAGCCGAGATTCTTCTCTGCGCATAGGAAGATTGACATGCCACCTGAAGGAGAGGGCGACTTCTTGTGTCCCCTTGATGAGACACAAAAGCCACCGTAGTTGTTGTCCAAAGATTATTGACAGCATAGGTTGGAACGCTAAGAAAGCGTGTCTGACAGCATCCAATCCCAGGAAATTTGATTTTTTTTCGCCCCACAAAGGTTCCATTGGCCTTGAACTTGCTGTCCCAGGCAGTGTGCCCCGCAGTCTGCCAGACTGGCATTGGTCGTCACCACTATTGATTCTGAGGCCTTCAAAGGAACTCCGTGGGAAAGATTGCGAGCTACTGACCACCAAACCAGGGACCAGCCACCCCGATCCGTGTGGAATTGTACTCCTAAATACTCCAACATTTGGGTCGGATGCATCTGGCTCTTCCGAAAGTTGAACAACCAATCGAAACGAGCTAGTGTTTTGCAGGTGAAATTCACATGAAGTAGAAGGAGCTCATTTGATGGACCCAGAAGTAGCATGTCGTCTAGATAATGGAATATTTGCACTCCCTTGACCCTGAGAGTCGCGACGACAGCAGACAGTAGCTTTGAGAACATTCTCAGAGTCGTGCAGAGACCGAATGGGAGACATTAAAATTGAAAATGAGAGCCTTCCATGGAAAACCTGAGAAAGCGTTGGTGAGATGCGTCTATGGAAACCTGAAGATGCGCATCCGCCAGATCGATGGAAACCATCCAGTCTCCTGAGTCCACAACCGAAATGATCGTTTCCAATGACTCCATTTTGAATGGTGGAACCTTCATGTAAGAATTCAGGACTTTGAGGTCAAAAACTGGTCCGAAACCCCCTGAAGCCTCTGGGACCAAAAACAGAGGGGAACATACTCTCTGACCCCATTCTTGCCTTGGAACCGGAAGGATGGCCCTTGCTGCCAACAGCTCCCCTATATGTCTTCTCAAACATCTGTAGGAAGCCCAGTTTTCTACGAACAAGGTCTGAGGGGGGCCTTGTTCTGAACTTGAGGCGATAACGTGATCGAATGACGGCTACAATCCAGGCATCCTGTAATTTGTCCGCCCAACCCCCCCCCCCCCGAATTGGGCTAGTCTTGCTCCTACTTGAGAGGGTTATGCCGAGACACCTTCAGAAGGACGTATTTGAAGCCTTAGGAGCCTTGTTGGCCCTGGGCTTGGAAGGTTTCTGGAAGGTTGAACCAGCTCCCTTCCACTGTCTGAAAAACTGTCTCTAAGCACTGGCCTCTCTAAATCCTTTTTTGGATCTATTGTTAAACCAAAAGGGCTGCTGTTGTCTTTTTCTCTTCTGCGGGATTAGGCTAAATCTACTACAGGAAATCCGCTGAATTGCTGATTCTAAGTCTTCCCGAAGAGTAGCTTCCCGTCGAGTGGAACTGAACATAGACTGTGCTTAGAAGCCTTATCGGCCAACCATAAGGCTCTGTGGGCTGTGACGGTATAAGCCATTATCTTTGCTGTCATCTTGACCTGGTCGACAGCCACTTCAGCCACAAACTCTACAGCAGTCTTGAAAACTGCAAAGGAGAAGAACTGCCACTTCCCAGACTTTCATCTGAACATCCATCCACCAGCTCCGCTACCCACAGTCTAAGGCTGGATTCACACCCATGTGCTCCCTGCATTTCGCAGACCTGCACCACAGAACACGCCCCATAGGAGACCATGGTAAATGAACGGTAGTGCAAATCTGCAAAAAGCACCAAAAAACGCACAGGTGCGAATCCAACCCAAGTGCTGCTGCCACAGAATTGAGTACTACCACCAGTCTGTAGGCTGCTCCGGCCAAACTATACAACCTTTTCAGATCTGCGTTTATTCTGCGACCCATAGGATCCCTAAAAGAGACCGAATCCTCCAGCAGACGCGGAATGTGGCAGGCGAATCGATGTAATGAAGCATCCACCTTAGGCATAGTGTCCCAAGGGGTACAGCTTCGATACTCCATTATGCACATTGAGCTTCTTCTCAGGCCCCGCCCACTCATCGACAAATACTTCTTTAATTTCAGAAATGAATGGGAAGGAAGGTAACGATTTCTTTAAATACGGTTAGTATCTCTGCTGTTTCTTTGGAGGCGGCAATTCTTCCTGCCACTTCATCACATCCTTAACAGCCTCCACCAAGGGGGGAACCAGTGCACAAATCAAACGTATGCGATTCCGAGACCATCTCAGCCTCAAATGGATCCGAATCGCTATCCACTTCAGAGTTAAACCGCACTGAAAACACATGATCTGAATTTGCAAAAGCTGAAGATACAGCAGGATGAGCAGGATTCCTTGAAACACAATTTAACCCTTCCTTGACTGCATGCTTAATGTAGGTTTTAACCTGGTCCTTGAAGCAAGATGCACATACCCGCTTTCCTCTGAGGACCTCAGTTGAGCAGGCCCAACAGGATCCTTCTGCCTGGGCTGGCGATGAAGACCTATTCGAAGAAGAGGATCTTCTTCTCTGTTTGCGCCCGGATTTGCTCTTTCTAGAGGCATTCTGATGTCTCGACAACTCTTGGCTCGGGTCCAAGCGACTAAAGTGAGGTAAGGGCGAGGGAGATCTGAAATGCTGTGACAACAGGTGTCTATCCAGCTGCATGTGACTGCGATTTGTCATGTCTAGTCCCTTTTTTACTCCTTTGAGGCTGGAATGCTGATTTGGAACCTCTTTGCGGGCGTTTAGCTCAAATTGGGCCCTTCTCTCTGTAAAAACACAGAGGCTGTGCTCTTTTTTAAAAAAAATAAATAAATAAACTTCTCACACTGAATCTTCAGTGCTAAGGCAGCTAGACAGGCAGGCAAAACTCCCCAGACCTATAAAGGCACAGGAAAATAAAAATACTCTGACAGACAAGTAACACAGAAGTAATGAGAGTCCTGGACGCAGTCCTGGTCCTGGACCAGAGCAGAGTAGCAGATTGGAGGCTCTGATTAGCCTAGAGGACAGAGCCTGCTGCAAATCAGCAGTGAGCATTCTGGTATCTGCTAGGCAATCCAAGAGGAAGCTACCTCTGACCTCACCTGCTCAACTCTGAGCTTCCTGAAAGGAATACATGTGGAGGTGGTGAACTACAAGTCCCAGCGAGCCAAACCACTGCCTGAACACACAAAAACATGGAAGGAGAGAGTACCAGCACCTGCCTAACGAAGGTATATACATTCATTTATACTGCCTGTGACCTTTGGTAGTAATACACAGTCATTTATACTGTACCATACAATCCCAGCACCCCGGGAACCCACCTCCTCAGGAGATTTACATCCTATATGGGGGGGTCTTCTGATCCAGGAGAGGCTGAACCCGAACAGGATGGATGATGGCTGGAGAAAAAAATCAAAATGTATAAAAAAAAATAAACTTTTAAAAGGCGTGGGAGCGAGGACGAAAAAAGAACACTGGTGTGGGCAGACAGCCGCCCTTTATGGGCTAAGAAAAGGTGGAGGGATCAGAGGGGGCGGAGCTGACCCATAGTAGGCTGACATGGGGAGGTCCAGGAAATATATATATATATATATATATATATATATATATATATATATATATATATATATATATATATATATATATATATATATATATATATATATATATATATATATATATTATATAATAATTTCTTGTTTAACAGTGCAGAGGTCCCCTCATATTTTCTCTTCTGGTTGAATCTTCTTGGTCTATCTTCTCTATGAATTGAATGTTCTTTATTTCTTCTGATTTGAATGTTTTTGTTGTTTTTTTTATGGCTATTTTCTTTCAGTGCCAGTTTACACAGGGCCATCGCGACTTGCGGGTCGACTCACAGAGGCGACCTTCACACGACTTCAGCGGCGACTTGCAAAACGACTTCCGTATAGACGTCAATGCAAGTCGCCTGAAGTCGTCCCAAAAATACTACAGGAACCTTCTAAGTCGGAGCGACTTGCGTCGCTTCTATTAGAATGGTTCCGTAGTACAGGACGCGACTTGTCAGGCGGCTAAGTCGCCTGACAAGTCGCCCCTGTGTGAACCGGGGCTTAGGGTCAAATGTTAGGAAATGTTACATACACCCTCCTGTGAAAGACAACAATTAGACACTAACATCTCACACATTTTACATGCATTTATGGGTATTATTCATGACTTTCGGGGGCATGCTGAGACATTCGCATTGTGAATTTTATATAAATAGATTCCCAAGATTCAAGTGAGAATACATATGCCTCTTGTGATTAGATATAGTATAAGAAGCTGATAGAAAGCAGTTTATATCTATGTTGGCAGCCGGCACAAAATCCATTTTAGGAACATACATCTCTGTGAAAAAAACAATTGCTGTGTTTTTTTTGTTTGTTTTTTTTTGTTTGTTTTTTTTTGGTGATTCTGAAAAACAATAGTACACTTTGAAAATGGAAAAATAAAAATTGGAACCTTTTGAGAAGCCATTATTTCTCCATCATTTCATATAGTGGGGTTGTGTACAAATTTTCCTTCCAGAAGCTACACCAGACCCTATGTCTAGTGGAGCTTGCATCTGATCTATATTTCACATTCTAGTGGTTGTATGCCATGTTATGTACTGGAGGCACACGTTCCAATTTACACACTGTTGCTTTCAAGCACAAAATGGTAAATGAATCAATGCAAATGAACAGTTTCTTTCAAAACCTTGACTTTGACTCTGAACTGTTGGTTGTTTTCCTGATAACTGCCATTTCTATGGTGAGTATAATGTTGTTGGCTAATTCACTCGGCATTGTGGTGGTATTCAATCACAATTCCAAACCACAGGAATGTCATTTTCAGTTCTTTGAAACCAGAAAATGTTTTTTACTTTTTTACAAACAATTGTATGGTCAAAGTTGTAGGTATGTTGCCTCTAAGAAATCATATAATTCTTACTTTCCAGCCTGATTCCTGTGTGTGTATTGAACACATTGCTTTACATGGATTAATTTTAAGCTGCCTTTAGTCCTGTGACCTTTCCATTAGGGTACAATGTATTGCCGAAGTAACTATCAGCTGCTTTCTGTGTTGGACAGCACTTCTGGGTTTCTTGCCTAGGCCAGGCCCTGCTGCCTCCTTAAACTGGCAGTGCAGAAAGGGGAGTAAGACAATCCCTTAGTAAGAAAATCTCTGAGAAGAAGAGGGTGGGGGGAGTGGTCATAAAACTATTGGATGGAGAATTCGAAAACCTGGGGTCCCCATTTAGTCCATCTAATTGTTAAGAGAATACTCTTGAGCCTAGTAAGTCCCGATGAGCACATTTATGTCTGCATCTTTTTAAGAATCTTGTTGCCTTTATTAATAGACCTCCTTTTAATCTAAATGGAAATGTAGGCACTATCTTCCATTATTTGGCCTCATGAAGCACCCATTGAAGTTTTCATTTTTGATCCCTGTTATAATTGTACCAAGTCATTATGAAGTACCTACACTTGAGGTACCAGTCCAGTAAGTAGTGTGCCTATACTAGCCAGGCGTTATCGTAGCTATGCTTAAAGAGGAACTGCAGTCTGATCACATAATCTGTAATAAAAACATCTTTGCCATTCTGAAGCTTCCCTCCAACCCCTTTTGCATATTATTTTATATATATTATGATTCTGTACTTGCCAAATGTGCTGCAATAATCTCCCTCCACTGAGTCTGGCTGCAATAATTTTAACTGTGGGCAGCTAAAGCTGCTGCCTGTTCACTTCCTGGATTTACACGGAGGCACACCTCCAGCTCTGTAGCTCTCATTGGCCCTCTTATGACTTATCCCCCCTCCCTTCCTGGCAAACTGTCACGAAAGTGAGAGAGCTGTGCATGATGTCATAAGCCTAGGCTTTTTTACCAGACAATAAACAGGAAGTGGGCTGTATAATATTTACCGGCAGAAAAAAAAAATGTTTTACTATCCAAAATTAAGACAACAAGGGCAGAAGATTTAATAGATGGAAAGATGAAAAAATGACTGAAGGTTCGCTTTAATGCGAACATGTTCTTTTTTTGTAGTTTGCAGAAACCACTGACAAATATGAGCTATTCAGAACAAAACAACCAAGCGGTGCATAATCATTGACAAACGACTGCTTCAGTGTGTTCCCTAAGACCCAGTTATTCTCCAATGGAGTGCTGCACAGCATAGATAAGGTGAAGCTAAGCTGTCTCACACAGCCCCTATGTCAGACATCTTCCCATGACAGCCACAAGGCACTGATTTCTGTAGGGCAGTAAGACCCCTTTCACACTGGAGGCATTTTTCAGGCGCTACATAGCGCCTGAAAAAAGCCTTACCTGCAAACCCAGTTCGAAAACCCAAGTGCTTTAGCGCTGGCAGGGCGTCAAAGTCCTGCCAGCAGCTTCTTTGCAGCGGTGAAGGAGTGGTGAATACACCGCTCCTCCACCGCTCCTGCCCATTGAAAACAATGGGACAGCGCCATACCGCCGGCAAAGCACCGCTGCAGCGGCGTTTTGCGGGCAGATTTAACCCCTTTAAAACCACCCCACTAGTGGCCAAATAGCGCCGCTAAAACAACGGTAAAGTGGGGCTAAAAATGTCACCGCTTTACCGCCGATGCCCGGGACGGCTCAGTGTGAAAGGGGTCTAAGCGTATATCTGTAGCGAAGTGAAATTATTAGGAATGGGGATCAGGACTTCGTTATTGACTGACAAAAATAAAATAAAAATTGATTCGGGTGCAGATTTTTTTCCTAAATTTGCACCTGAACTGGACCCAAAATGCACAGGAACCTTTTAGAAACCGCATTGCGTCCTCACCGGACACGTGTGAACAGGCTCCATTGAGAGCCGGTCACATTCACATATCAAGCAAATTGGATGCGGTTTAAAATGCATCCAAATCATATACATGTAATCCCAGCCTGAAGCGTATGCAGCTGAGCTCCCCTAAACACATTCGGGGCCGCACATCTGCACACCTGTGAGATTAGGATGGATGTCTGTGTCCATGCAGCCTCATAGGCTTGAATAGGCTGCCTGCGCATAGCAACTGCTGGCTAGGGATGGATAAACAGACGGCCACTGTTTATGGGCCTCGGTGCCCCTGTGAACCAGGCCTTGGGGAAAAGGAGAGTGCATCTAAAACAGCTGATGCAGCAGGTTTTTAGGGTAGCACTATGTTTTCATGCTTAGATCATGGAAAGGTTCACTTGGTTGGACAGTAAACTTACAGTTTAGACATTCTAAGACATTCTTTCAGAGACATTCTAAGTGTCTGTTCACACTGAGGCAGCGCGACTGCCTCAGGCGACCTAGAGACGACAGGAGCAGCATCTTGCAAAACGACTTTTATATAGAAGTCAATGCAAGTCGCCCCCAAAGTCGTACGGGAGCCTTTTTCTAAGTCTGAGCGACTTGCGTCGCTCTGGTTAGAATGGTTCCATTGTACAGAACGGGACGCTACTTGTCAGGCGGCTAAGTCACCTGACAAGTCGTCCCAGTGTGAACCGGGGCTAAGACTTGAAAATGATTGCACAGAATTTGGTTACATCTGGCTTTCTGTATGCCAGTGACAGCAAGGATTGGATGGTGGGTGTGTTTGGGAATGCCTAACTGACTACAAAGAGGTGTTCCCAGATCACTGACAAGGGAGAGAGTTGGCCTGGTACACTACAGCCATGCATGCATGTGAAATGAAGTTCCTGGACAGATGTCCTCTCACCTAATGCTTTTCAAAGCTTCATTTTCAATTTAGACTGGAGTGGTGCTCTACCAATAATATGATGTCACTTTGTGTAAATGCCCTCTGGCTACAGAGCATTGTATTTTATCCCACTTCCTGCAGTTGGGCTAACAGGTTACTTTTCTAATATGTGTGCTCTATGTCCGCTTCTGTTCCTTACATCATCCGCGTGCTGTCATTCCAAATACTGGCTCTGATTGTGGATTGTGACAGCCCATTTCCTAAACCTTGTGAATTTCTGTTTTTATAGGGAGAGGACGATTCAGAGAATGAGACTCAGGAGACTGGTGACATAAAGGTATTTTTGGGAGAGGGTTGCAGACTTTTAACTGCATGGCTAACACCTGTGTGCCCTCTGCCTTGCTAACAATCCTTCCTGTCTTGTGTGGGAGCAGAACGCTCCTGGAAATGAAATGCAGTGTTAGATACATCCGGGTGTACCAACTGTATGCCCTCTCACTAGTGTTTGCTACAGCCAACTTCACCTCCTCTCTGCCTTGTTCACTATGTTGATTTAGGGTTATGCTTTGTCTGTCCAAATAAATCCAACATTACACATGCCTGTATAGATCTATAATTCAAGTGCTTAAATTAAATAGTAATGCATTTAAATACCTATATAGTATGTATGTGTGTGTGTGTGTGTGTATACAGTATCTCACAAAAGTGAGTACACCCCTCACATTTTTGTAAATATTTTATTATATCTTTTCATGTGACAACACTAAAGAAATGACACTTTGCTACAATGTTAAGTAGTGAGTGTACAGCTTGTATAACAATGTAAATTTGCTGTCCCCTCAAAATAACTCAACACACAGCCATTAATGTCTAAACTGCTAACAATAAAAGTGAGTGCACCCCTAAGTAAAAAATTTCAAAATTGGGCCCAATTAGCCATTTTCCTTCCCCGGTGTCATGTGACTCGTTAGTGTTACAAGGTCTCAGGTGTGAATGGGGGGCAGGTGTATTAAATTTGGTGTTATCGCTCTCACTCTCTCATACTGGTCACTGGAAGTTCGACGTGGCACCTCAAGAACTTTCTAAGGATCTGAAAAAAAGAATTGTTGCTCTACATAAAGATGGCCTAGGCTATAAGAAGATTGGCAAGACCCTGAAACTGAGCTGCAGCACGGTGGCCAAGACCATACAGCGGTTTCACAGGACAGGATCCACTCAGAACAGGCCTCTCCATGGTCGACCAAAAAAGTTGTGTGCACGTGCTCAGCTTCATATCCAGAGGATGTCTTTGGGAAATAGATGTATGAGTGCTGCCAGCATTGCAGCAGAGGTTGAAGGGGTGGGGGGTCAGCCTTTCAGTGGTCAGACTACGTTGCACACTACATCAAATTGGTCTGCATGGCTGTCGTCCCAGAAGGAAGCCTCTTCTAAAGATGATGCATAAGAAAGCCCGCAAACAGTTTGCTGAAGACAAGCAGACTAAGGACATGGATTACTGGAACCATGTTCTGTGGTCTGACCAAGATAAACTTATTTGGTTCAGATGATGTCAAGCGTGTGTGGCGGCAACCAGGTGAGGAGTACAAAGACAAGTGCTTCTTGCCTACAGTCAAGCATGGTGGTGGAAGTGTCATGGTCTGGGGCTGCATGCGTGCTGCTGGCACTGGGGAGCTACAGTTCATTGAGGGAATCATGACTAACAACATGTACTGTGACATACTGAAGTAGAGCATGATCCCCTCCCTTCGGAGACTGGGCCACAGGGCAGTATTCCAACATAACGACCCCAAACACTCCTCCAAGACGACCACTGCCTTGCTAAAGAAGCTGAGGGTAAAGGTGATGGACTGGCCAAGCATGTCTCCAGACCTAAACCCTATTGAGCATCTGTGGGGCATCCTCAAACAGAAGGTGGAGGAGCGCAAGGTCTCTAACATCCACCTCCGTGATGTCGTCATGGAGGAGTGGAAGAGGACTCCAGTGGCAACCTGTGAATCTCTGGTGAACTCCATGCCCAAGAGGGTTAAGGCAGTGCTGGAAAATAATGGTGGACACACAAAATATTGACACTTTGGGCTCAATTTGGACATTTTCACTTAGGGGTTTAGTCACTTTTGTTGCCAGCGGTTTAGACAATAATGGCTGTGTGTTGAGTTATTTTGAGGGGACAGCAAATATAAACTGTTAGCCCCAGTTCACACAGGGGCGACTTGTCAGGCGACTTAGCCGCCTGACAAGTCGCGTCCCGTTCTGTACTATGGAACCGTTCTAATAGGAGCGACTCAAGTCGCTCCGACTTAGAAAAAGGTTCCTGTGCTACTTTTGGGGCGACTTCAGGTGATTTGCATTGACTTCTATACAGAAGCCGTTTTCCAATTTGCCGCTGAAGTCGTGTGCAGGTCGCCCCACAGAGTCGGCCTGCAAGTCGTGTTGCCCCTGTGTGAACCGGCTCTCATACAAGCTGTACACTCACTACTTTACATTGTAGCAAAGTGTCATTTCTTCAGTGTTGTTACATGAAAAGATATAATAAAATATTTACAAAAATGTGAGGGGTGTACTCACTTTTGTGAGATACTGTATGTGAATGTAAAATATATATAATGCATAAAACTCAACGACAAGGAATGTGCACTGACCCCTCATTGACCAGTCTTCAGTACACATGCAGTGTATGTGTATTGGCCTCTGTCACCTACCCTCAGCTTCTAAACAGACAGAAGGGTTATGTGACCTGCTTCAAAAGCATATGGATCAAACTCTCAGTGCTACAGATATTTGCACATGTGCATTAACCCCTCGGTGATCTGTCACCAGCTTAAAAGCATTAACACCTTAGTGCCCAGTCCAAAGCTCACATGTTTTAACCACTCGGCTCCCGTTTCTCTGCACATGTATGTTTACCCCATGAACCCCTAGTCCTCAGTCAATGTGCATCATCTTCTCAGTGTTCAGTCCCTGGGTGTTTATTTTAACTTCCCGGTAGCCAGCTCATGAAGGTTAACCCCCTCAGCACTTAGTAACCAATGTATGTGCTTTAAACTCTCAGCACCTTTTTTGTTTGTGTGCATCATTCCCTCAGCATCCAGTACCCAGCGCATGTGCTCTCAGCAGCCAGTCATCCGCAAAACATGTTTTTACCCTCAGCAACCAGTCCCTAGCACATGTGTATTAACCCATCTGTGCCCAGCTCCTATGAATTGCCCCTTAGCACCCAGTCCACCACTCCAGATATCGGTCTCATCTCCATTGACTCTAGTCCGTGGTAATCTGATCTCCACTGCTCCAATTCCTGCTGCCCTGCCCCATCTCCCACATCCCCAGGACCACCTCCACTGTTTTTTGGACTCAATGACCTTCTAAATGTTGGTGCATCCTTTCCAGCCTAATTTGTCCCCAATTCCACAGACATGCTCCTCCTGTTTCCACTGTCCCCTCCACCACCTTCACTGTCCAGTGTTATAGAGGTCACCTTTACTGGGAAAAATATTGGCCTAATTATGGTGTTTTTCCCAATAATATTAGCAACAAGTTCAATTTTTACTGGCAATGATGATAAAATACCAGGCAGATGGCAACCATATTCCCGCTGACACCCTTCCCATCACTCCACTTTTTCAGAAAAACCTGCTTTTTAGTCAACCCCTCTCCTGGACATTAGATTTTCATCTTTATTATTCCTACATAACCCCCATGTGTGAAGAGCTCAGCTGCTGTGCTACTACTTTATAATTAGTCATTTTTGGAAACGGGTACTAAAATACATATTGAGGCACACTCCCCCCTCCCCTCCTTGACAATTACCTGTATGGTTATGACCATTTTTTTTTTAATGATTTTGTTGCTAATTTTGGAAAGATCAGTATGAACTATTTATGAGTAAAAAAAAAAAAAAAGAACCGTTCTACTGGTCATCATGCCCTCTATAGTCGTCGCCCTGCACGTACCATCTACTGTTATACCCTCCAAACTCCTCTCCTGCACATGCTGCTCACTTTCAGACCCTCCACACTCATCTCCTGTACAAACTGGGGGTTATTTACTAAAGCTGGAGAGTGCTAGAAACCAATCAGCTTTCAGGTTTTATTGTCAAAGCTTCATTAAACAAGCTGAATTTAGAAGCTGATTGGCTACTATGCACCACTGCACCCCATTCTGAGTGCTTCAATTTTAGTAAATCTTCCCCACTGTCTGCTGTCCTACCCACTCTGTACTCCTCTCCTGTACATACTGCCCGCTGTCATACCCTATAGACTCCTCTCTTACACATACTGCTAACTTTCAGACCCTCCACACATCTTTCCTGCACATTCTGCCCACTTTATACCCTCTGTACTCCTCTCCTGCACATACTACTCACTGTCATACCCTCCACACTCCTTTCCTGCACATACTGCTCACTGTCATACCCTCCACACTCCTCTCCTGCGCATACTGCTCACTGTCATGCCCTCCACACTCTTCTCCTGCGCATACTGCTCACTGTCATACCCTCCACCCTCCTGTCCTGCACATACTGCTCACTGTCATACCTTCCACACTCCTCCTGCCCATACTGCTCACTGTCATACCCTCCACACTCCTCTCCTGCGCATACTGCTCACTGTCATACCCTCCACCCTCCTTTTCTGCGCATACTGCTCACTGTCATGCCCTCCACCCTCCTTTCCTGCGCATACTGCTCACTGTCATACACTCCACACTCCTTTCCTGCTCATACTGCTCACTGTCATACCCTTCACACTCCTCTCCTGCGCATACTGCTCACTGTCATACCCTCCACACTCTCTTCTCCTGCGCATACTGCTCACTATCATACCCTCCACCCTCCTTTCCTGCACATACTGCTCACTGTCATACCCTCCACACTCCTCTCCTGCGCATACTGCTCACTGTCATACCCTCCACACTCTTCTCCTGCGCATACTGCTCACTATCATACCCTCCACCCTCATTTCCTGCACATACTGCTCACTGTCAAACCCTCCACACTCCTCTCCTGCGCATACTGCTCACTGTCATACCCTCCACCCTCCTTTTCTGTGCATACTGCTCACTGTCATACCCTCCACCCTCCTTTCCTGCGCATACTGCTCACTGTCATACCCTCCACACTCCTTTCCTGCGCATACTGCCCACTGTCATACCCTTCACACTCCTTTCCTGCTCATACTGCTCACTGTCATACCCTCCTTTCCTGCGCATACTGCTCACTATCATACCCTCCACCCTCCTTTCCTGCCCATACTGCTCACTGTCATACCCTCCACACTCCTCTCCTGCGCATACTGCTCACTGTCATACCCTCCACCCTCCTTTTCTGCGCATGCTGCTCACTGTCATACACTCCACACTCCTTCTGCCCATACTGCTCACTGTCATACCCTCCACACTCCTCTCCTGCGCATACTGCTCACTGTCATGCCCTCCACCCTCCTTTTCTGCGCATACTGCTCACTGTCATACCCTCCACCCTCCTTTCCTGCGCATACTGCTCACTGTCATACACTCCTTTCCTGTGCATACTGCTCACTGTCATACACTCCACACTCCTTTCCTGCTCATACTGCTCACTGTCATACCCTTCACACTCCTCTCCTGCGCATACTGCTCACTGTCATACCCTTCACACTCCTCTCCTGCGCATACTGCTCACTGTCATACCCTGCACACTCCTCTCCTGCCCATATTGCTCACTATCATAACCTCAGTACTCATCTCCCTAACCTGTTATTTAATGTCATACCCTCCACACTCCTCTCCTGCACATACTGGTTGGTGCCCACTATCGTACCATCCATTCACATTTTTCTCCAACATATACTGCCCTGTAAGACACCTCTTTAGCATTGCTGTTTCCTGTGCCACGCTTATGCTAATTGAGATTGTGTGTGTGTGTGTGTATGTGTGTGTGTATATATATATATATATCAGTGTCTGCTTAATATAGGTATATAGGCAACTGGTATCCTTGCAGGCAAAGGATGCTATAATAAAGTGTTTCTGGATACGAACATTTTTAGTTAAATATATAGCTTAGTAAGGCATAGGATAAATATATAGGGAGCAGGTGGGGGGGGGGGGGGGGGGATCGGGGTATTAGGGCATAGGTAATTTGGTACACAATAAAGGCTGGGTCAGTAGAAGATGGGCACGGGGAGCCCACAAGTTCATTTTTACAAACCTCTCATCTTGTATTTTTTGTTGGTGTTTTTGTCCTTTTTCTTTCTCCTTACTGGTCCCCTCTTTCTCTAAACTGAGTTGGAAAAGGATGGGTCCCTTTGGTTATCGAGTCCTAGTTGGTGGGGCTTATGAGATGGAAGTGACAGAGGACTTGTTGGTAAAGAGGCGTAATGGAATCCGTTGGTCATTATGACGATATAAAAAGCAATGAGAAAAAGTATAATCCACTATGATGTGAATACGAGAAGGCGACAGTTAATGAACATCAAACTGATTTAGCCCTCCAAATACTGTTTACTGATGTGGAAAAAAAAAAAAAAAAGATATATATCAGTGTCTGCTTTATAAATTAACTCCTGGTCATGTGCCTGCTATGTCAGTCCTAACATTGTGATCACATAAAGACTGGGGGTTCGCTGACAAAAATGAAAGCCTTAATTTAAATCTGCAGATACAATGTCACCTCATCTAATAGCAGTGTATGTAAAAGCTTTACATGGTCTAAAAAAAATATATATATAAACTTTATTTAGGTGTGCAAATTAGTAACATACTTATTGCTAAGTTAACTGACATGTGCTGTCACTGCAAAATTGCATGTAGACATGCAAAAAATACCTGATGCTACTGCCTTGTTCAGGCATTTCTATTATAGGGTGACTACACTTTGTCTCTGTCTCCAATTTGTTCTCCTGCTTTACCACCCCATAAGATGCTTTTTTATTGGAGAATTTATGTGGCTGTGTTTACTAGCATGGCACAGATATCGCCATCAGGAAGGCTGCGAAATGCCAAGTATCCCTCGCTGGAGTGCATGAATACAAAGTGGTAGCTGCAAAGAGGCTGCAGGAGAGCAGCAATTCTGATATGCAACAAAGGACAGGAAAAAGTGAACCAGTATTTTACAACATGCCAGTTGTTAATTATATGGCTTTAGAACATTCTGATGATGAAGCAGTATTCAGCTGATCTGTACTAGGAATCCATTTAAAACTTGTAAGGCCACTTTTTCTTTGATATTACTTCAGTCCTTAAAAATTTCCTTGGGAAAATGGAATAAATCTAGCTGAAATTAAAATTTCTTACTGAATACAAGACGCGTTTATCATTTATATTGTCAGTTGCATATAGTGTCCGCTGGGTGGCGTCATAGTTACATAAGTGAGTGTACTGTGCTCAGTTTGTAATGCATGGGGCTGTGAAAGACCTGGAGGGCTACAGGTTGAGCACCCATGTTGTAAAGGATCAGCATCATCATTATTATAATTATATATTTTTTTTTTATTTATTTTTTTTTGGAACTAACAACTTATCTGGTATTGCATGGAGGAGCCCTGATCCTCCTCTTCTGGGATTCCTTTTTCTGACGGCGCTCTTAAGCCTAATCTTATCTATGTGCCCCCATTGGAAGCCGCTTGGGGGCACACGTACAGGCTCACTCTCGAGTGTGTGTGTGTATGTATGTATGTATGTATGATATATATACACACACACACAAACTTTTAGAGCCCCTAAAGTAAAGATCACAAATGTATAGGGAAATGCAATTCATAGAGTAAGGGAAAAAAAGAAAAGAAATGATCAGTCTATAATTTTAGGTAGGCTTATCTTAACAGTGAGAGACAGAATAACAACAAAAATATCCAGAAAAATGCATTTCAAAAAAGTTCTATAAATTGATTTGCATTTTAACCATTTCAGCCCTGCAAGGATTTACCCCCTTCCTGACCAGGCCATTTTTGGCGATACGGCACTGCGTCGCTTTAACTGACAATTGCACGGTCGTGCGATGATGTACCCAAACAAAATTGATGTCCTTTTATCCCCACACATAGAGCTTTCTTTTGGTGGTATTTGATCACCTCTGCAGTTTTTGTTTTTTGCGCTATAAACAAAAAAGCGTCAATTTGGGGGAAAAAAACACTGTTTTTTTTACTTTTTGCTGTAATAAATATCCCCAAATTTAAAAAATAAATAAAATTTCTTCCTCAGTTTAGGCCGATATGTCTTCTTCTACATATTTTTGGTTAAAAAAAAAAAACGCAATAAGCGTAAATTGATAGGTTTGCGCAAAAGTTATAGCGTCTACAAAATAGGGGATAGATTTATTGGATTTTTATTATTAATTTTATTTATTTACTAGTAATGGCGGCGAGCTGTGATTTTTTTTTTTCTTTTTTTTTTCTTTTTTTGGACTGCGACATTGCGACGGACAGATCGGACACTTTTGACACTTTTTTTTTTTTTTTTTTTGGAACCATTGACAATTATACAGCGATCAGAGCTAAAAAATAGCCACTGATTACTGTATAAATGTCAGTGACAGGGAAGGGGTTAACACTAGGTGGCCAACAAGGGGTTAAATATGTTCCCTCAGTGTGTTCTAACTGTAAGGGAGATGGGACTGCCCGGGGGAGGAGACTGATCGGTGTTCCTATATACTAAGAACACACGATCTGTCTCCTCTCCCCTGCTAGAACGTGGATTTGTGTGTTTACACACACGGATCCTTGTTCTGGCTCTGTGAGAAGCGATCGCGGGTGCCCACCAGACATCACGGCCGCCGGGCAGGCGCATCAGCTTCTCAGTACCACGGCGCGCGCGCCCCCTATACTCCTTAAAACGCCCGCCATGCAGATACAGCCATTCGCGCAGGGGAGTCATTCTTCCGCTGTCAAACGGCAGGTGGTCGGCAAGCAGTTAATGAGTGAAGTAAGTATTTGACCCCTTCGCAAAACATGACTTAGTACTTGGTGGCAAAACCTTTGTTGGCAATCAGGGTTCAGACGTTTCTTGTAGTTGGCCACCAGGTTTGCACACATCTCAGGAGGGATTTTGTCCCTCTCCTCTTTGCAGATCCTCTCCAAGTCATTAAGATTTCCAGGCTGACATTTAGTAACTCGAACCTTCAGCTCCCTCCACATATTTTCTATGGGATTAATGTCTGGAGACTGGCTAGGCCACTCCAGGACCTTAATGTGCTTCGTCTTGAGCCACTCCTTTTGTTGTCTTGGCCGTGTGTTTTGGGTCATTGTCAATTCCCATCCATGACCCATTTCTAGATTGTAAGCTCTAACAAGCAGGGCCCTCTGATTCCTTCTGTATTGATTTGTATTGTAACTGTACTGTCTTGCCCCCATGTTGTAAAGCGCTGCGTAAACTGTTGGCGCTATATAAATCCTGAATAGTTATAATAATTTTCAATGCCCTGCCTGAGGGAAGGGGGTTCTCGCTCAACATTTTGATGGTACATGGCCCCGTCCATCGTCCCTTTTGATGCAGTGAAGTTGTCCTGTCTCCTTAGCAGAAAAACACCCCCAAACCATAATGTTTCCACCTCCATGTTTGACGGTGGGGATTGTGTTCTTGGGGTCATGGGCAGCATTCCTCCTGCTCCTCCTCCTCCAAACGATTTGCGTTGGCGCCAAAGAGCTTGATTTTGGTCTCATCTGACCACAACACTTTCACCCAGTTCTCCTCTGAATCATTCAGATGTTCATTAGCAAACCTCATAAGGGCCTGTACATGTGCTTTCTTGAGCAGGGGGACCATGCGGGTGCTGCAGGATTTCAGTCCTTCATGGTGTATTGTGTTACCAATTGTTTTATTGGTGACTATGGTACCAACTGCCTTGAGATCATTGACAAGATTCTCCCGTGTAGTTCTGGGCTGATTCCTCACCGTTCTCGTGATCATTGAAACTCCATGAGGTGAGATCTTACATGGAGTCCCAGACTGAGGGAGATTGACAGTTATTTTGTGTTCTGTTCCATTTGTGAATAATCACACCAACTGTTGTCACCCTCTCACCAAGATGCTTGGCGATGGTCTTGTAGCCCATTCCAGCCTTGTGTAGGTCTACAATTTTGTCCCTTACATCCTTGGACAGATCTTTGGTCTTTTCCATGGTGGAGAGATTGGAATCTGCTTGATTGCTTCTGTGGACAGGTGTCTTTTATACAGGAAACAAGCTGAGATTTGGAGCACTCCCTTTAAGAGAGTGCTCTTAATCTCAGCTCGTTACCTGTATAAAAGACACATGAGAGACAGAAATCTTGCTGATTGATAGGGGATCAAATACTTATTTCACTCATTAAAATACAAATTTATAACTTTTTTTGAAATGTGTTTTTCTGGATATTTTTGTTGTTATTCTGTCTCTCGCTGTTAAAATAAACCTACCATTAAAATTATAGACTGATCATTTCTTTGTCAGTGGGCAAAATCAGCAAGGGAGCAAATACTTTTTTCCCTCACTGTATGTAGAAACTCAGAAAATTCCCAAACGTCTGCCTCAGATTGCCGCAGCGCATCTGACCAGAAGTGGGAGTGGTGATCTGTCAAAACCAGGATGTAAACAAGCGGAACTTCCTCTTTTGGATAGAGTTCTGCTTTAGGGTTTGAAGAGGCGGCTGTCACCGCTGTACATGTAGAGACATCACCTGACCTTTACCACTCACCTGTGGTCTTCTTGCCCTTCCTCTCGCCCATTCACAAAAAGCCTTGTACTCCATGGAAAAAAAATATTAGGCCTTTTGTGAATGGCTGAGGAAAACAAGTGACTCTTTTTTTTTCACTGTACACAAGCCAGAATTCTCCGTCTGAGCTGCTGACGCGCATAACTCAAAACTTACAGTCTCTGGCACAATAGAAATAACGTATTTAGCATCTCCAGCCATCCTCCGGATGTGTTTGGCAAAGGACTGCAGGTTACTTCTCTGGACTTTTCACAATAAAAATAGTATGGTTTCCTGGAGTTTAGCATGAGGTGGAAAAGGAGGAAACGGAATGCAAAATTCTAAGCAGATTAAACTTCAGCTTTAAATCAAAACCACAAATGTAGGTAATGCTGACACTATGCCTTGGAACACACACAATGAGGCTGTCAGAAACCTTGCTGCTCCTCGTTCATGTTCAGGCATGTGTGTCTCTATGAAGAAGCTGCTGATAGTGCTGTGTAGCTGTCAGCTATTATGTTATTACATTTAGTGAGCATAGCTGCAGATATTGGGTTAGAAACGTTTGCCATAGCATTTCAAAAGGTAAAGTCAAATACTGCTAAAGAAAATACTTTTATAATACCATTAGCACCTCAGTTAAAGTGATTCTAAAGGTTTTTTTTTTTTAAATAACAAACATGTCATACTTGACTACTCTGTGCTGTGGTTTTGCACAGAGCAGCCCCGATCCTCCTCTTTTTTTGGCCCCCCTGCCAGCGCTCCTGGCCCTTCTCCTTTACTGAGAGCCCACCATAGCAAGTTGTTTGCTATGCAGTCACTCTTGTGGGGTGTGGGGGGTCACTCCCAAGCCACATCTGTGGTCCATAAGACTGCTCCCTCCTCACTGGATGTAATTGATGGCAATGGCTTCTGTTGCTGTTTCTAAGCCAATGAAAAGGGAGAGAGCCTCAGCTCTCGTGCACATCGCTGGTTCAAGATCGGGTTCAGGTAAGTATAAGGGGGGCTGGGGGGGGGGGGGGCTGCACTCAAGGTTTTTTACCTTCATGCATAGAATGCATGAAGGTAAAAAAAAACTACTACCTTTACTGCCACTTTAAACCTGTCTTGCAGCGTTAGACGCCAATTTAGCAGTCGTGCACGGGGCTTGTGGTATTTAGCTGTGGATAGATGGGTATTATCCAGCCCTACTGCTGGCAGCCTGTCAAACTCTATAATGCCGTGTATACACGAGCGGACTTTCGACGGACTGAACTCCGACGGACTTTCGGCGGAGTTCCGACGCAACGGACTTGCCTACACACGATCACACCAAAGTCTGACTGATTCGAACGTGATGACGTACGACTGGACTAGATTAAGGAAGTTCAAAGCCAGTAGCCAATAGCTGCCCTTGCGTCGTCGTTCGTCCGTCGGACTAGCATACAGCAGAACGGATTTTTAGACCGGACTCGAGTCCGTCGGAAAGATTTGAAACATGTTCTATTTCTAAAGTCCGTCTGCTTTTTCGACAGCAAAGGTCCGATGAAGCCAACACAAGATCGAATTGTCCGGTGGATTTCTTCCGTCGGACCTTTGCTGTCGAAAAGTCCGGTCATGTGTACGCGGCATAAGAGACTGACTGCTGCTAGGGGTTGACCGGTGCACCTAACAGTATGAACATTTAGGGGAGTTTGCACACAGGGATGAATGCCCAGAACACAAGAAGTCTGTGTTTCCAAACTTTTATACCTGGACATATACCCGCATACCCCACTTTTCAGTACACAATGGGACCAGAGCATGTATGTAAAACGAAAATGTACCTAAAGTGAAGAAATGCTTTTTCACTTCTCAATGCTTGTACTGCATTGCAATAGACATTTACAGGCATAACTGATTACCTAGGAAAGCTGGCCGACCCCAAAATCGGATATGTTGTAGTCCTGGGTCCCCTCCCCGTGCTCCCTAAGTTTAGTGTCCCTCTCACTTATAGTTTGGGAGCAGTGCCATGTCAAGCTGACCAAGATTTATTATAGACGCCAATGTTAAAACTGGGAGCAGTGCTATGTCAAGCTGAACAAGATATGCCATAGACCCCAATGTTAAAGGTGAAGTCCAGCTTGAGCTCATTTGGCTAGGCTTCTTCTATGGGTCACAGAAGTGCAATTCGTTTTGCTCTCCTGTGACCCGTTTTCTGCAGCTGTTAGGCTCTCATAGAGTTTGACAGGCTGCCGGCCACTGGGCTGGGTGATACCCGTCCATCCAAAACGAAATGCCATAGCACCATGGCTAATGTGTGCATGGGCCCGTAAAGCTGCTGTTAAAATTGAATGTATCGGATGCATGTGTCTGCCTGAAATGACACCTTCCCTGGTCCTGCTCCCAAAAAGGATGCCAGTGATGTAGCTGCGGGGTGGATGTTGGGTGCAGGAGTGAGCATCTGACATACCTGAAAGTGCTGCATGCAATGGCAACTCTAAATCTGTAAGTGAGCAGACATGGGATACAATAGAGGTGCTTTAGAAATTAAATGTATTTTATAAAGCAGTATTTGATTAAAGTGTCACTAAACCCACATCATAAAAAAAAATCAAATGCTGTATTTCATACTCACTCAGTCACTGAGATTCATTTTCTGTATTCTGTAAAAAAAATAACTGATTGATCCTGCTGCTCTCTATCTCCACCTTCTGTCCAAGTATCCAATTCAGCTAGGGATTTTTCAGAACAGTGTTGGCAGCTCTGCACATGCTCAGTTTTCAGTGAGTTTCTATGCTGAGAATTTCCTCCTTATGTCTGAGCAGCCCATGTGACTATAGAGTCACATGTTGGTGTATACACAGTGGTAAATGGCCTGCTCCCTCCCTCCTCTATACCTGCTAACCAGCTAAACACAATGGGGATGGGATATTACATGTAGATTAATGGTGGCTTCACCTCCCTGTTAGTTTTAGACACAGGCCGGAGGGGTGTGACTCGGCCTGTGACTGGCAAAAATCCATCCACACCATGTTATTTCCAAAAAATAATAAAGATTTGATTTTAAACATATATTTGTAAGCCAATTTTAGGCAGTTTGATATCAATTATTTATTTTTACTGTATTCCAAAGGCTTTTTTTTTTTTTATTACAGCAGAGGACTAGCAGTTCCTCCTGCTTTTGTTTCCTTGCAGCCAGGCTGGGAAAGAGCTGGGTCATGTGACAACTGTGGATCGATTAGGAGAAAGGTACTTAGATTTTTTTTTTCTTTAATTAAAATGATCATAGCGCCATCATCCATATACAGAAATAAGAAGCAATGTAAATTAAACAGTGTGTTTTTGGTATCACTTTAACAATCCCCCCTCCTTACTTCCTGATCTTTCACATGGTATTTACCCATTTCATATTTGTTTTACGCACATCTACAAGTTTTCATTAGCTTCAAGCAGTTGGTACGGTATGTGCCCCAACACCCAGGTAAATGTTGGCTGTGCTTTCTCGCACAAGCCTTGCCCTGGGGAGATGCATAGAAAACCTAGTTGTTTTTAGTATATAAAAGAAATGTTATCACAAGGTTGCCTGGATTCATGTGTTCCTCCCTACATTTAAGGCGACTCTTGAAACTTCCCTGCCAAAGGGAGTGAACACAACTTCAGCCTCCTTATTAATTTGGCTGCTCTGGGTGGCGGGTGTCAAAGGCCTTTCCTCCCGCGAGGGCCTGTACTGGGAAGTGATTCTAAGAGAAAATCTAATTACTGCAATATCAGGATAAAAGGGAATAGAATAAAAGGCATTGTTGTAATGCTTTTGATTAGAACATCTTATAATAGGAGGTGCTGTGCCAGATCCTTTGTACTGTGAAGATGGTTCTGTTTTCCACCTCTTGGGATCATAGGAGGTATGAAGGGTAAATGAGATCCTCCTCAGTGTTTGGATTCTTCTTGTACAGCTGCTGCATATTTGTAAACACCACCTGGTTATTACCATTCACATCTCTGCGTTTGCATGCAATATAATGCATTTTATTTATGCATTGTTGGCACATACTGGGGTTAATTTACTAAAGGTTAGAGACTGTTCACCAAACTTATTAAAGTGGTTTTAACCTTAAAAAAATAAAATGATCCTGATCCCTTACAGCAGGATATACAGCATAGTGCTTGTGCCGTGCCATTTATCCCTTTCTATGTTAAAAAAACCTGGTTGATCCTGCCAGTTCCTGTTTCCCCCTCTGTGTGCTGACCAAAATAATCATGGCTGCTTATCCCTGATTACTGTGGTCAGTTTACGTGCCTCCATCATCCCGCTGTCTCTCCCCTCTCCCCCTCCCTCCCTGCCTGTCAGCTCAGGAGTCTGTGTTATCCATTTCCTCCCGCCGCTATAGCTGTTAAAATTACTAGTTACAAATCCCGTAATACCCTTTCTTACATGAAGATCTAATGTGCAGTGTGTGTGTGTTTTTTAAAAATTATTCCGCGAAATACCTTATTTAGAGTGCCATGGGGCGCTCGCATGACCTCCTGCCGCTCTCCTCCTCTTGGCTGATGTCAGCGGGAAACACAGCCCCTCCCAATGTAGTGCTCAGATGAAGGAGGGAGAGCGCCGGCATTGGTTTAACCACTTGCTGACTACCCTAAAGCAGTTTTACTGCTACATGGCGGCAGCTGTGCACTGGATCTTATATATATATATATATATATATATGTGTGTGTATATATTCACAGCAGAAGCTGATCTGCGGATGCTGGGCACTCTATACCTGCCGCCAATCGTCAAGCAGAGCTCTGCCTCTGTAAACAAGGCAGAGTTCCATTCTGACATGAGGGAAGGGATGGATTCTGTGTTCCTGCAAAGCCGGGAAAAAAAAACATCTCTTCCCTAGTGAAAGCAGCACACACAGTACTGGCTAGGCACACATTTAACCCTCTGATCACGCTAGATGTTTAACCCCTTCCCGGCCAGTGTCGTTAGTACAGTGACCGTGCATCTTTTTAGCAATGATCACTATTCGTATCACTGGTTCCCACTAAGTGTTGGTTAGTGTCCGATTGTTTGCCGCAGTCCCACTATAAATCGCGGATCGCTGCCATTACAAGTATGAAGAAAAAAAAAAAACAATTCCAATGTATATCCCTTAGTTTGTAGACGCCATAACATTCACGTAAACCAATCAATATACATTTATTGGTATTTTTTTACCAAAAACTCATAGCAGAATACATATTGGCCTAAAGTTATGAAGAAATGTTTTGTTTTTTTTAAACAAATTTTATTGGATATGTTTGATAGCAGAAAGTAAAGAATATTTTTTTTGGGGGGGGGGGGGGGGGGGGGGGGCTTTTTTCCTTTTTTTTTTTTTTTTTTTTTTTTTTTTTTTTTTGGGGGGGGGGCAGCATTGCATGACCGCACAATTGTCAGAGTAACGCAGTGCTATATCGCAAAAAGTGGCCTGGTCATGAAGGGAGGTAAATCTTCTGGAGGTCAAGTGGTTAAAAAAGTTCAAATTTATTTTCCTTGCACATGATTGGGTATTGAGTTTCATCTTCAGTTTTGAATGATCACTTTGCAAAATGAATAGCCTCTAATAATTTACTAACTGAAAAACACATGTAAAGCAATCCTACGTGCTTTAAAATTTGGGATATACAAAAACCAAACAGGCATACTCCCCTTCATGCTGCGGCATCAGCTGTCCTATACCGGCTCCAAGACAGAGAACTGCCAATCGCATTACTGCCAATCTGTCTCAATCCGCTCAGAGTGGAGGACATGGACTCAGTCATTGCACCTCACTCTGCTCTTCCAGCACTCCAGGCTGGGGAGGGGGCAGGCACAGCTGGTCCTGAGCGACTTTGGTTCAAATGCAATGAAAATTCAGCTATTCAATCTGTATGGCTGAATTCACATCGCACAGACACTGCATGTGATTTGCACAGCGGTGTGGTGCGAATCACATGCAATGTCGCACAGCAGTGTGAACCCAGCCTTATGGCCCATACACACGATCCGAATATCGTACGAAAACTATCGTGCGAAAACTG
>JBBDGP010001563.1:0-10000 GCA_037952835.1 Lithobates septentrionalis
GCTCATTGAAAACATTTTATGGTGGGGGTGGGTGGGTAGATGTTTTGGACAGTTAATCCTCTCCACTTCATTGAGAGCTGAATGCATAAATAATGTGTGTTACTTTGGCCAGCCCCTCCTTACTTACACTATCGGCAGCCCACAGGACAGTTAAGAGGTGTCATAATCCAAAAATATGAATACACACTGTCCAAATTGAAGCACATTGTTACATTCTGCAATTAACTATCAAGATAATAGGAGAACAAAACTTTAACCACTTCAGCCCCGGACCATTTGGCTGCCTAAGGACCAGAGGACTTTTTCCAATTTGGCACTGCGTCGCTTTAACTGCTAATTGCGCGGTCATGCAATGCTGTACCCAAACGAAATTTGTGTCCTTTTCTTCCCACAAATAGAGCTTTCTTTTGATGGTATTTGATCACCTCTGCTGTTTTTATTTTTTGCGCTATAAACGGAAAAAGACCGAAAATTTTGAAAAAAATGATATTTTCTACTGTTTGTTATAAAAAAAATCCAATCAACTCAATTTTAGTCATACATTTAGGCCAAAATGTATTCGGCCACATGTCTTTGGTAAAAAAAAATGTCAATAAGCGTATATTTATTGGTTTGCGCAAAAATAAAAAAATATTTACAAAAAGTTGTCACTAAATGATATATTGCTCACACAGGCCATGGGCCTATGTGGAATTGCACCCCAAAATACATTCAGCTGCTTCTCCTGAGTACGTGGATACCACATGTGTGGGACTTTTTGGGAGCCTAGCCGTGTACGGGGCCCCGAAAACCAATCACCGCCTTCAGGATTTCTAAGGGCGTAAATTTTTGATTTCACTCCTCACTACCTATCACAGTTTTGAAGGCCATAAAATGCCCAGATGGCACAAAACCCCCCCAAATGACCCCATTTTGGAAAGTAGACACCCCAAGCTATTTGCTGAGAGGCATGTTGAGTCCATGGAATATTTTATATTTTGACACAAGTTGCGGGAAAGTGACAATTTTTTTATTTCATTTTTTGCACAAAGTTGTCACTAAATGATATATTGCTCACACAGGCCATGGGCATATGTGGAATTGCACCCCAAAATACATTTAGCTGCTTCTCCTGAGTATGGGGATACCACATGTGTGGGACTTTTTGGGAGCCTAGCTGCATACGGGGCCCCAAAAACCAATCACCGCCTTCAGGATTTCTAAGGGTGTAAATTTTTGATTTCACTCTTCACTGCCTATCACAGTTTCGGAGGCCATGGAATGCCCAGGTGGCACAAAACCCCCCCAAATGACCCCATTTTGGAAAGTAGACACCCCAAGCTATTTTCTGAGAGGCATGGTGAGTATTTTGCAGCTCTCATTTGTTTTTGAAAATAAAGAAAAACAAGAAAAAATTTTTTTTTTTCTTTTTTCAATTTTCAAAACTTTGTGACAAAAAGTGAGGTCTGCAAAATACTCACTATACCTCTCAGCAAATAGCTTGGGGTGTCTACTTTCCAAAATGTGGTGATTTGGGGGGGTTTTGTGCCACCTGGGCATTCCATGGCCTCCGAAACTGTGATAGGCAGTGAAGAGTGAAATCAAAAATTTACGCCCTTAGAAAGCCTGAAGGCGGTGCTTGGTTTTCGGGGTCCCGTATGCGGCTAGGCTCCCAAAAAGTCTCACACATGTTTTATCCCCGTACTCAGGAGAAGCAACAGAATGTATTTTGGGGTGAAATTTCACATATTCCCATGGCATGTTTGAGCAATATATCATTTAGTGACAACTTTGTGCAAAAAAAAAAAAAAATTTGTCTCTTTCCCGCAACTTGTGTCACAATATAAAATATTCCATGGACTCGACATGACTCTCAGCAAATAGCTTGGGGTGTCTACTTTCCAAAATGAGGTCATTTGGGGGGGGGGTTGAACTGTCCTGGCATTTTATGCACAACATTTAGAAGCTTATGTCACACATCACCCACTCTTCTAACCACTTGAAGACAAAGCCCTTTCTGACACTTTTTGTTTACATGAAAAAATTATTTTTTTTGCAAGAAAATTACTTTGAACCCCCAAACATTATATATTTTTTTAAAGCAAATGCCCTACAGATTAAAATGGTGGGTGTTTCATTTTTTTTTCACACAGTATTTGTGCAGCGATTTTTCGAACGCATTTTTTGGGGAAAAAACACACTTTTTTAAATTGTAATGCACTAAAACACACTATATTGCCCAAATGTTTGGTGAAATAAAAAAGATGATCTTAGGCCGAGTACATGGATACCAAACATGACATGCTTTAAAATTGCAGTGGCGACAAACTAAATACATTTTTAAAAGCCTTTAAAAGCCTTTACAGGTTACCACTTTAGATTTACAGAGGAGGTCTACTGCTAAAATTACTGCCCTCGATCTAACGTTCGCGGTGACATCTCACATGCATGGTGCAATTGCTGTTTACAATTGACGCCAGACCGACGCTTGCGTTCGCCTTTGCGCGAGAGCAGGGGGCGACAGGGGTGCTTTTTTTTTTTTCTTTATTATTTTTTTGCTTTTTTATCTTATTTTTAAACTGTTCCTTTCATATTTTTTTTTAATCATTTTTATTGTTATCTCAGGGAATGTAAATATCCCCTATGATAGCAATAGGTAGTGACAGGTACTCTTTTTTTAAAAAATTGGGGTCTATTAGACCCTAGATCTCTCCTCTGCCCTCAAAGCATCTGACCACACCAAGATCGGTGTGATAAAATGCTTTCCCAATTTCCCAATGGCGCTGTTTACATCCGGCGAAATCTAAGTCATGAAATGCTCGTAGCTTCCGGTTTCTTAGGCCATAGAGATGTTTGGAGCCACTCTGGTCTCTGATCAGCTCTATGGTCAGCTGGCTGAATCACCGGCTGCATTCTCAGGTTACCTGTTGAGACAGGAGAGCCAGAGAAAAACACGGAAGACGGTGGGGGGGGGGCATTCCCTCCCACTGCTTGTAAAAGTAGTCTAGAGGCTAATTAGCCGCTAGGATTGCTTTTACATGAAAGCCGACCGCTGGCTGAAAAGAATGATACCAAGATGATACCTAAACCTGCAGGCATCATTCTGGTATAACCACTCAAAGTCGTGAATGGCGTACCTGAAGACAAAAAAATGGTTAACAATAAAACACAGTAAACGGTAAAGTATAAAAAATTGCATACCTGAAAAGCAAACATGATAAAACATAATAACAATAAAACATTGCAGAATAGAATACAGTAAAAAAGAGCAGAACAATAGAGAGAGAATAGAGAGAGAGAGAACAATAAAACTACAACTATTTTTTTTTATTTTATATATATATTTTTTTTACACTTTTTTTTGTAACTAACTTTTATAACTGTAACCGGTTCCAGGTTTGGGTCTCTCAAAATGCGATGGCATCTTGGGAGACCCTGTGAAAGTGTGCCTAGTCTGTGCAATGCTGTACCCTAAGCTAATACTCAACTAGTGTATGGTAGCGTTCAAAACATTCACCAATGCAAAGACCAGGATTGTCAGGACAGGAGGGACAATAATAGCGGGTGTCACGCTTATATCCGCGCTTGCTGCAGACACTACATCTTTTTTGGGGGGTTCGCTGGGTAGGGGTACTCGGGAGGACATAAAGAAAATGCCTCTCATGCAGCCGACTGCATTTGGTTGGGGATGTGAATGGGGGAAGTACGGGCGCTGCAGAAGTGGTGGGTTCCCAATTAGGATCGGCGAATGCAGCAGGAAGGGCACTATGGGCACAACGGGCCTGTGTTTGTCTTCTTCTTGGTGGCAGTGGGACACTACTTGTGCTTGCCACCTCACCAGCTTGAACTGCACTTATGGGACTCGCCACGTCATCAAGTCTTACTGCAGTGCCGGTTTGACTATGACCGGGGTGTACTAGGCCGCTGGTGCTTGCCAGTTCACCAAAACGCTACAAAAAAAATTGTTAGCGATCGCAGGGATCAGGCCTGACTCTGCGAACGCTGCAGTTATGCGTTTAGTGTTTTGTAAGTGACAGTGATCGATCGATACTGCACTTGGGTGGGCTGGGCTGGGCCGGGCGGAGGGGCAAAATACAGGTGCTAGCAGGTATCTGGGCTGATCCCGATAACACTGCGTTTTTGGGAACCCTAAACTGCTGGGGACGCTAGTATAGATCTGATCGGATCAGATATTGATCCGTTCAGATACTATACCACTAAGGGAGGCGTATGCTGCGTGCGTGGGTGTTAGCGGTACTGGCGCTAACCTGACGCTGCCTGGGGCTGGTGCTTGCCAGTTCACCAAAACGCTACCAAAAAAACTGTTAGCGATCGCAGGGATCAGGCCTGACTCTGCGAATGCTGCAGTTATGCGTTTAGTGTTTTGTAAGTGACAGTGATCGATCGATACTGCACTTGGGTGGGCTGGGCTGGGCCGGGCGGAGGGGCAAAACGCAGGTGCTAGCAGGTATCTGGGCTGATCCCGCTAACGCTGCGTTTTTGGGAACCCTAAACTGCTGGGGACGCTAGTATAGATCTGATCGGATCAGATATTGATCCGTTCAGATACTATACCACTAAGGGAGGCGTATGCTGCGTGCGTGGGTGTTAGCGGTAATGGTGCTAATCTGACGCTGCTTGGGGCGACGCATATCACCGCCGGGCGATCAGGGGGCTAAACCTTTATTCGGTAATAAACGGCGGGTGCCCTGACACTATGAAAAATAAACGAACTAACCAGCGTCACCCGTAACAGTTATACGGTGATCAGTAGTGAAAGGGTTAACTAGGGGGCAATCAAGGGGTTAAAACATTTATTAGGTAGTATATGGGGGTCCCTGTCGCTATAAAACGCTGACGGCGAACCTAAATATTAACCTCCCTAACTAGCGTCACCAGTGACACTAATACAGCGATCAGAAAAATGATCGCCTAGCGACACTGGTGATGGGGGGGTGATCAAGGGGTTAAAACTTTATTAGGGAGGGTTAGGGGGTTACCCTAGACCTAAAGGGGGCTAACAGTAACTGTCCTACCATACTAACTGTCACAAACTGACACCATGCAGTAATCAGAAAAAAATAAATAAATAAAACTGCTTGGTGTCAGTGTGACAGGGGGGGGGGAGGGGTGATCGGGGGGGGGGATCGGGGGGTAAAGGGGGGTGTTTTGTGTGCCTGGCATGTTCTACTGTGTGTGTGTGTTGTGCACTCACATTGCAGCCTTCTCTCCTCGGCGCCGGAACGGAAAATACCGAGCCGAGGAGAGATGACATCATTTCCTTTGCTGCTGTTTAGCATACAGCAGCATAGGAATGATTCTATTGGCCGGCAGCGATCGCGAGGGGGGGCCACGAATGGATGGTCTCCCCCTCACCTTCGATCGCCACTGGACAATAGCGGATCGCCTCGGGCACCGGGGGGGGGGGGGTCCGATCGGGAGGCAGATCACGTGTATGTACGTGATTCTGCCTGCCTGTGCCGCCTTGCCGACGTACATCGGCGTGAGGCGGTCCTTAAGTGGTTAAACAGTACCATTTGAAAGTATTCAGGCAGGCCCTTGCACTACATCCTTTAGTGTATTCATCCATAAATATGAACACAAAAGAGGTAGGTATAGTGTGTATGGGTTTGGCAAAGTCAGCAGATAGAGTATTGGTATCGGTTGACTAAGCGGTTGGGGGGGGGGATCCAAATGAGTTTGGGCCCCAAAAAAATAGCCTCTTGCATTCTGCCTGAATTTAAGGCCAACAATAACATTTGGACACATTTTAGGGGGTACAACAAAAAAGATGCATGCCTCATATAAAGTCCCAAAACCCCACTTTTTCTTTTTTGTTGTATACAAATTAGGGATGGAGGTACACTTTTTCAAATGTCCTCATATAAAGTTCCATTTAGTTAGGTTTCTCTTTTTCAGTGCTTCAGGGTAAGCACTAAAATGTAGGTAACAAAAAACATTGTTAAGTTACTAGGCTAGGTGTGTATGGGCCCAGGATAGCAGGCTGGGGAGGTTAGTAAAGGCAAATATACATGAAGGACAAAAAAGGAGCATTAAAAGCTTACAGCATGCACGAGGACAAACAGGACATTCACAGCATATTACAATCATGGTAATTATGGAATGAAGAAATTAATACAATACATTAGCAAACATTAAATACATAGAATGTGATGTTAAAGGATTAAACTTACCCGAATATAGTGCTTCTGCAGGACTTGAATGATGGCAGAACAGGTCTCTGGAATAATGATTCCCAGAGCCTGGGGGGAGATCCCAGTCGTGAACGTGATGTCCTGGAGACTTCTCCCCGTCACCAAGCGACAAGCCTTTGCTTGGGAGAGATGGCTTGCCGCATGCAGGAGTCCTGCTTGGTAATATAAGGGGACAGCAAAGCCAATAGACGGTGAAATACGGGGTCCGTCATCCGGAGATAATTCCTGAAGTCATCAGGATTATTCTCCTGGAGCTCCCTCGGCAAAGGCATATGACAGAATTGGTCACGATTAAGCAACCAATTCTTGGTCCAAGAACTCCTTCTCCCCCTGTTCATGGACTGGACTTAGGTCAAAGCAATAACTCCAAGCCCAACAATAGCACAATCTCTCCGACAAGAACGCCACATGGCTAGTAAATGAACGGCTGCTCAGAATGAACTGACAGAACGTACTGAAAATCAGAAAGAACCTGACCAGCACGACCTGAAAATCAGAAACGACCGGACAAGCACGCACTGAAAATCAGAAGCAAACTATAAATAGAACGCACTGAAAAACAGAAACGACCTGACAAGCAGGCACTGAAAAACAGATACGAATCGACAAGCACAACCTGAAAAGCAGAAACGAATTGAAAAGCACGAGGCTAAAAAATGCGAATTGTCACTCACCAAACTTCTACTAACACGAGATAAACACGAGATTAGCAGAAGGGGCCCAAAGGGTGGCGCATGACTATTGAACTTCCTTTTTATCAGCTCGTCGTACATCTTGTATGTCACTATGTTCATAATTGTTGGCCAACATTTGTGTGACCGTGTGTATGCAAGACAAGTTGGAGCCAACACCCTTCAAACAAAATTCCACGGTTTTGTTGTCGGAAAGTCCGATCGTGTGTACGAGGCTTTAGACCAGTGATGGCGAACCTTGGCACTCCAGATGTTTTGGAACTACATTTCCTATAATGCTCAACTACACTGCAGAGTGCATGAGCATCATGGGAAATGTAGTTCCAAAACATCAGGGGTGCCAAGGTTCACCATCACTGCTTTAAACTAATGCCGCGTACACACGGTCGGACTTTTCGTCTACAAAAGTCCAACGGACGCTGACGGACTAAAGCTGGCTGGTAATCCGATCGTGTGTGGGCTTCTCCGGACTTTCAACGTACTTTTTTAGCCTCAAATCCGACGTACTTTAGATTTGAAACATGCTTCAAATCTTTACTTCGTAACTACGACGGACCCCGAAGTCCGCTCGTCTGTATGCTAGTCCGATGGACAAAAAAACGACGCATGCTCATAAGCAAAAACTAAACGGAAGCACTCGGTCTAGTAAAACTAGTGTTCGTATTGTAGGTAGCACATTCATCACGCTGCAAAATCTGTGATCGTTGAATGCAGCGCATTTTATTTCTTCATTACGAATGCTCTATAAAGAACGAAGGTGTTTTGCTGTTCATATTCAGAGTTCTCCCAAACTGATTTCTGGATTCTTTTTCTCTTTGATCTCATGAATGATATAGTATGCTTTTTAAAAACAATGTTTCCATACTAATATAATACTTTTTACCTTTTTTTTTTTTTGGTTTTTTTGGTGTGGAATCATATTTTCTTGTAATTTTTATCCAGATATTTATTTTATGATTGGTGTTGAACTTTTTTATATGTTTATCTCTATATTTTTAATTTTCATTTTTTGGTGTTTGTAAAGTTACCACAAATAACCCATTTGTATTTTTTTTTTTGTTTTTTTTTTTAATTTTTTTTTTTTATATTTTTTAGGTTTGTAAAGTTACCACAAATAACCCATTTGTATTTTTTTTTTTTTGTTTTTTTTTTTTAATATTTTTTTTTTATATTTTTTAGGTTTGTAAAGTTACCACAAATAACCCATTTGTATTTTTTTTTTTTTTTGTTTTTTTTTTTTAATATTTTTTTTTAATATTTTTTAGGTTTGTAAAGTTACCACAAAGAACCCATTATAATGTTTTTTTTTTTCTAGTGATTATTTTTTATTTTTAAGATAAAGTTAACCCAAAGCACCGTTTTTGGTTATGTATATTTTTGTTCTTTCCCAGACTTACCACTCGAACATTATTAACATTAGTAATGTATTTTTGGTGTGTTTTTGCAAACTCAATGAGATTGTTGTCCCTTGATAATTTAACATTGTGTGTAAAATCAATGATTTAAAAGAAAACACATAAAGTCTTTTGCTAAACTCAAAAAAAGATCCATTTATTCATGGTCAAAATAAAAAAAAGAGGAAGTCAACGCTGGAAAAAGTCTGTGTACCAGAAAATTGGGATCTTGAGGAGTCCATATAAGAGGGAGCACAATCTGGTCCAAGAATCCCAGAGATCAACAGCACCAGCAGATGATATAGATGTCCCCAGACTGTGGTACTACAACAGCCTGCGTCTTCTGTCAGACCAGACTGAACCCAGGTCATCACTTTCTTCTCTTCCCTGCAGCCTTCCCTCCACGCTGCCCTGCAGCCTTCCCTGTAGCCTTCTTTGGAGGCTGTGGCTGTGGTGTTTCAGTTGTGGCAGGAGGAGGAGGAGGAGGAGGAGGAGGGGGGGCTGCCTCATGTAGTTGTGTGTTTCGGGTTAGCGTGCCCTGCAGCCCCTTCTGGATAGTTTCCCCAAATAGGCGCTCGCAAATGAGACGCTGCTCCCAGTCCATTTGAAGAAGCCTGCTGGCTAAGTAGCAGCCATAGGCCTCTTCTGCTTCGGGGGGGCTCCTCAAAAAACGTGTGGCCTCTTGCATGAGGCGCAGGGATGCCTCCTGTGTGACGGCCCCCTTCCTGGCCCTTTTTTTGGGAAGGCGGAGGGGAGGCACTTGGGATTGGGTCATGCTCCTACTGGGCCCAGCCACCTCACTGGGACCAGCCACCTCACTTGGCCCAGCCACCTCACTGGGACCAGCCACCTCCTGCCTGACACTGGGCCCAGCCTCCTCCAGGATGATGGGGAATCCGGCCTCCTCCAGGCTGTCCATGGGCCCGGTCTCCTCCTGCCTGCCACTTTCCACACATTCCTCCTGGATGGACTCATCCTGTGTATAAAAAAAGGACATAGTTTTAGTATATTTTTTGGGGTTCATCAATGACACACAATTTATTTCTCATGAATAGCAAATTTAATGTGAATACATCTCTTTAATAAAAGAGTCTAATCAGACACCCTAATTTTTTCTAGCAGGTGCCAAACATATTTAGCTACTCCTGTCAATTGATATGTCTACACAATTTTGAGTGCAAAAATCTGTGAGAAAATTCTAACATCCAGTTAACCTCATTAATATTAGTACAGTAAATATTGTTTAAACTAATTTACCTGACTCCAGATGGTCATATCCGGTTCATCCAGGATGGAAGACCCAGCTTGCTCCTCATCAGCCTCTGCTGGGGTGGAGGGAAGGGTGGAGGGAAGGGTGGAGGGAAGGGTTGAAAGTGATGCCCTGGCTTCAGTCTGGTCATCAAGAAAACGTAGTTGATTGTAGTACCACAGCCTGGGTACATAAACATCATCTGCTGATGCTCCTGATCTCATAGATTCCTGGATCTTCTTATGCTCCCTCTTATACATATTCCTCAAGCCCCCAATTTTCTTGAGCAATATCTCCATTGTTGCGTCCGGGATGGTCGCCTGGACAAAGGACAGAAGTCTCTCCAGCGTTGACTTCCTCACATGCTTAGCATAATACTGAGGGTGTTTTACCTCCCACAAATTCCTCATCTCTCGATATTTCGTAATGAAAGCAGTAAGGAACTCTGGATCCTTAAATAGGGGATTCATT